>JAVQJG010002059.1:0-12548 GCA_036024015.1 Craterocephalus amniculus | reverse complement strand
TCAAGATTATCTAACTGATCTGTAAGGCTGTTAATTGTTTCTATCCTGAATATTCATCAGAACTGCTTTTACATTATGAGCATTGAAGAACCCTCAGCTCCCCCCGTCTATCTCCAGACTAAAAAAACAAAATATGGTGAGAGGCTTTTAGCCACTGTGGTCCAAGCTTGGAACCTCCTTCCTGATTACCCAAAGGAAGCAGAGAGTTTCGGTAATTTTAAATCCAGGCACCTTGAGTTAGATAGTGTATGAAAAGTGCTATATTAATCAAGGTTCCAATTAATCAAGGTGGGCCTTTTCACTTATGTCGACCTGAAGAATCAGGAGTCCACAAGGAAACTTTTGTCAAAGGCTTTAGACCAACACATGAGATTTAGGTGGACTAGTTTGCATAATCGCAGATTCACTCAGTTTTAATTTGGTAAATATGCAGTTTGGCATCTGAATCACTTTCAGAAATCTGGTGATTCTGTTCAGTGGGAACAAACAAACTTCTAAATATGACATTTTGATAAGAAGGTAACCCAGCAAACAAACAAACAGACAAAGAAAAAACATCCCTGGGCTGTCAGCTGAAGGCCCCTAGAAACTTCTGCCATATGTTGCTGCAAAGGGTTTCCTATTTGTTACGGGGGCGTTATTTATGAGACATTCAAAATCAAGACATTAAAGCGTAGCCTCTGGCCAACTCTGTGAAAATACTTTTGAAAGGGATGTGTAACGTTTGGCCACCAGGAGTTCTTAACCTGTAATTTCCCTCAAAATGAAACTTTTGACCCAAATATCAGTCTAATGTGAGAATTAATAGATGTTTTCTGGGGTCAATACAATGTTTGACACCTCTCAGTGTTCTGCGGTGGCTGCCCTCTTCCGAAAACACACATGCAAATAAGGCATGAGCAGATCTGTCTCTCATGGATCATGTGACCTGAAGCACTTTGTTCTTCAGCTATAAAACACAGTGGTCTTAGCTTCATATGGCTTTTTCTTTGAAAGTCAGTCAAAGATAGCGGCCAAAAGTTAGACAGTATACCCTTAAAATACTGATTTAAGATCAAAATCTAACTTTCCAGCTGAATATTGCAGGAAATATTGCAGATTGGAAATCTCTTGTGGCTGACCAGAGGTCATGGGCCATTGTTTGTTTATTTGGAAAATATTAAAGGGTTGAATGCCAGCACATAAGTACTAGATGGTAAATTAATGGTAAACGGACTGTACTTTTAGAGCACTTTTCTAGTCTAGACAAGCACTCTAAGTGCTTTGACATAACATTCCTCATTCACCCATTCATACCCATTCACACAGCACCTATATTGAAACATGCTGGGTGCTTTTTTGGAAACTAACCATTTACACACATTCATACGCCCGATAGGCACATAGGTTCAGTGTCTGGGCCAAGGACACTTCGACATGTAGCGGGGTGAAATCGACCTGCCGACCTCCTGTTTAGTAGGCGACAGCTCTATCAGCTCTATCCACTGAGCTATTGCCGCCCAGTGTAGATATGGTGCTCATATTGTACCCCACCTTGAGGGGAGAAAGAAGGCAATGTAAGGCAAGTTTATATGTGTAGCACAAATAACAAGCAAAAGTAAAATCACAAAAAAGGGAAAAATAACAAAAAAGGGAAAAATCACAAAAAAGGGGGAAAAAAAACTAATCATAAAAGGCTGCAAATAGAAAAGTTCTCATCCCTTATTTGAAACTGCTTTGAGTTTCAAAAGACCTGCAGCTCTTTGGGAGTTTATTCCACATGTGAAGAGCTTAAACACTGAATGCTGCTTCTCTAGGTGTAGTTCTGACTCTAGGAGCAGAATGTAGACCTTACCCTGATGACTTGAAGGATCTGGTTGGTTAACACTAGCAGCACCACGCTCTAAACATCCCGAGCAACGCCACCAACGCTCATCTGAAGTGTCCCTGGATATTATTCATAGTGATCTAGTGATTAAAACATGTTACGTTCATCAGTTTGTGCTGTCTCGTCATCCAGATCTGTCTCAGCGGTGTAACAACCACCTGCCTGCTGTCAGAAGCAGGCATCAGGACAGGAGCAGAGGCTGCTATGAATGACAGGAACCAGCCTATCAGTACACAGGGTTTGTGATCTTACAGCCAATCAGAAGCAGAGTAGGGCGGGCATTTGTTATAACTCCGTAACCAGACAGTTTAGCTAAGAAAGGGTCTCCCTGAGCGGCCCTGTGGAGGATTAAATGCTTTAAACTATTTGTAAATATTGATGTTTACTTTTCCAAATAAGTAAGCAGGTAAAACTATAGACGACAAATATCTATTAAAAGTCCTAAAACATCATGTTTAGCCGTTTTGTTTTTTATACGCTAATTAGCATGGTAACGTGACTGACAGTCAAAAGACGCCTAGCAGCAGTTCCAGTGCTAACAAACCGGAAGTTCCTGAATGTATTGGCCCTAAACCATTCAGTGCTTTGTAAACTAGCAGCAGGATTTGATTATTTGACAAACAAGAAGCCAGTATAAAGATCTGAGAATTGGTTTTATATGATCCCTTTTCCTGATCTTAGCTTTGTCTTTTTCAGTTTTACAACAAAACGGAAACAGAGACCCAACAAAGTAGCAAAGTATCTCAAGCAGGTATTCCACCAGGGTCAGTGGCAAAGAAGACTTTCTCCTCCATATATGGGGGGCCTAAAATTTCCATTGAGACGAGCGTGACTGTGATGGTTACAGCTATGCACATTACTTGAATAGTCATGAGAGAAACTGCATGCAAACTGTAAAACTTGCTTCCACTTGCATTACTAAACAACAGTTATTGTATAAACTCAATGATTAATTGAGAAAATTGCAGGTACCGCTGTGGAAATGTTAATACAGTATGAATCAGATCCACCTGTCCACTTGAAGGTCTTTCTTTACACTGCACAAAGGTTGTAAACAAAAGGCCTATGTGATCACTTGGAATAGAGGAGTTGTCTACCTCTTCTCTATGAGCACTTCAACTTTCTCCCACAGTTATTTGTCTTTTTTGGCTCTGTTTTGACCCTGTGATGGACTTGAAACCTTTCTACAGTGTACTCTGCATCTCCACAAAGGATAACCAAGATAGGCTCCAATCCCCCATCAACAGGATAAAATATGAAATTAGATAACATTTCCTTTGGATACATTCTTGAGATAAAAATAGATGAAGAAAAATGTACTTGTCTGTAAACCTTTAGAAGATTTCTTTTTCCAAAAAAATACTTACAGTTTAAAACAGCACGTGATAAATGCATGCGTCACCCTGCCAGAGAACTTCCTGTTGATGCCAGCAACTGTCACAACCTAATGAGTGAAGGATGACTGGCTGAACTCCCCGCTTTTATAAATCCCCTCCTTTTTGGCAGTGTTTCCATTGCCTAATTAATTCCCATCTCTAAATTAAATTAAATGGATTTTAGCACTCCTACACCATCTATATACTTTTCACTACCCCGCAGTTCTCCATAATCATTAATTACTTTGAGTGTTTTATGTATTTACTGTTATTTTGATGAAATGCCAACAAGCAAAAGAAGTAAGGGGGATAGACAGGATGTAGTGAAGAGGAGAAAACATGTGTGTGTCAATTATGGGCTAGCAAGGGTTCTTAACAGATATTTATTATTTATTTATATATATTTATTGCAGCTAACAGACATAGTTCTAATGCATTGAGAAGATGAGTAATCATGGCCCTGGGCACCTACAGTACTGAAGTTTCCCGTCTGGTTCCAGGGTTCCATTCATGCCACAGCACATTTTTTCCTGACATATAATATTAATCATTACTTGCATCACATGCTAATTTCCTTTCCTTTTCCATCTTGCCATTATTAGTTCAGTCTCTCACCCTTTTAGTTTTCTGTATTTCGTATGCTTTGCTCCACGTTGTTGGCACCTCATATGTGCAGACAGACACTTGCAAGCCTGTCAATGTTACAGCACAGAGGACAGATTAAATGAAAAAAATCCATTTAAAATCACTGGCTTCTCTTTTCTCTAACTGTAAATTTGTTTTATTTCAATCCTAGAAGAAAAAGTAATTAAAAATAGATGGAAAGGTCAGTGTAGCTACACCTAAGGCAAATGTTAAGGTAAACAGCAGCAGGACACCATTTTACAGGCTTTCTTTTTTCCTTTGCTTGCCTTCTGTGCAGATCACATGCTGTTTTTTTCCCTGGTAACCTGCTTCCATTCTCAAAAATTATCCCTTCCCCAGCATTTCCCAATGTATACAATGCACACATACCTGAACACACCATTTCCTCAGCAATTTTCTCTTGCACTGGTTTGTCCTACTCACCTCACCTCTTCCTTCAATGACCCCCCTGTATCATGTAACATAGCCTCTTGAGTTTATCTAATACCAATTCTTCAGCTCCTAGCCAAAGAAAGCATGGAAGACTCTTTAAAGACCTTCTAGATTAGAGACAAAAAGACCCGAATGACATATGCCCAAAGGACAGACATTTTTATTGGCTGTAGGTTCCCAACTACCTTTACCTCCAGAGGCTCCATTCCTCCCTCCTGGCTGCTGTCCATGCTCTGATATTTCACTGTTGCCAGATGCCACATTAGAGGAGGCAGAGCTGTTCACCCTGCAAGCAACACACGCCTTCGTCTCAGGGAGATGCAAGTTAGGGGGGGAGAGAGGGAAACAATGAGAGAGGAGTCAAATGATCCATAACATATTATTCTGTCATTTGAAAATAGCATTATAAGGCAAGCTGTCGCTCCAGCACCTAATGCTCTGTCTTCCCGAGGCTCTTGGGTGGCATTTTCTGCACATTGTGTTCTCCAGTAAACTCATTATTTAGTCAGAAAACAAAAGCTTTTAATTAATGAATAGCATACTAATGAAGGCATATCAGATGGAGTGCATGAACAATTTTGCTACATACAAGCGAGTCATTTCATGCACTCCCACCTGCAGCAGCAAGGCTTCCTCTGTAAGGACACTGACAAAGATGGACTCCTTATGAATTGTTTAACCTTTTAAGTTAGGAAGGGATAGCTGTTTCATCATCCGCTATTAAACCATTTGTTTTGGTGTATCTATAAAAAGGTAAAGAAGCAAACTTAAATGACAATTAACACAATCCTATGACTTCACAACACATTGGCACCCAAAACCGTGTACAGTAGTTTCAGTGACCTTATTTGCACCAAGGATAAGGAGAGATCTTTAAATGTAATCCGCTTAATGGCAGCCCCCAAAAACCCTAGCCCCAATGTGGCAGAAATGCACTGTGTGATCTCTCACGTTCAACCAATCAATGCATGTTTTCCAGCACAGCCCTACAAAATGAGAGCATTGACTATTTGAACCTTTTTATTGATTGCACATATCTGATGAAGTTCAAAAAACGTTACAACTTTGTTGTATCCTTTGTGGTTCTTCTCCTACTCCCAGATCAAGCAAACATCAACAGCCTGCATGGGATAATTTGTATGCGGCGTTCTGTTCTTGCTGGAGGGTTCATCCAAGCACTGATCGATGGAAGTGCCGAGAACACTCGCAAACCAGGATTTCTTGTTGCTCTGCAAATTAGGCCCCTGCCTGTTTCATCTTCAAGCTTATGTGTGGAGACGATGAGAGAAGGTACCATTTCTGAACGCGCGGGTCCCTCGATTGAAGTTTTCCACCTACACATCCAGTACGGATAGTGATAATAGAAGGGTGGCAAGCCGCTCCCTCGGCAAGAGGAAATCCTTTCAAAATGAAGGGGAAAGTGTTTACAGTCGCCTCATGAGTAGACTGGAATATTAATGTGAGCCGAGGTCATCAGTTTATTTATCTATCCTGTTAAGCAGGTGGATGACGAGTCAGGCTGGGTTTTTGCATGGTTAATTATTCTCAGTTGTCCCACTTAATCCTTTAGCACTGAGGTACAGGCAGATGCAGCGAGGGGTGCCGCTGCCAAAAAAGCACATCTGTGCACCAGGAGAAAATAAATAAATAAAAAATAAACATAGAGGCAAGAGACGATATTCATTGCTATGAGCAGTTTTTTGGTTGATGTTTTTTGGCACTGGCAGGTGTAATTTTAGGGGGATTGTTGCTGAGTCTTGGATTTGGATTGTGGGAAGTAAGCAAAACTGTTTTTTAAACTTTCTTCTCAGAATGAGCTTTCTTTACTTTCTTACTGTTGAACTAGTGGTTATTAGATGATTTTTGCAATTAAGGCAGAAAAATCTACTCTGATCTTACCTCTCATTCCACTGAAGTAATTTTTCTTCATAAGGCCGGGTTTCATTTTTGAAGTTTATGACTTATCCCCACAAACAAATAATTGTAATGTGTCCTACTGGGAATCGCACACATTTTAATCAGTGCTAACCTCAAGCTTTGAAATAGAAGCTCATCTTATTTTATCTGTTTCTTCAGAGATATATGCATATTCAATATTCATTTGCTTTATTGTCTTTGCCCCCCTCAATGAATAGCAATCAGTGCCATAGGAAGGGAGCTGAGGGGCTGAAATGTAAATATGATTCCTTTTTATTCAATAGTGAAGTTTTTTTCCTGAAACACTGCAGTGCATTGCAGTGTTGTCTGTGCTGAGAAGCAAAACTCTGCATTTTGTTCAGTCAAATTGTTTGTTTATGTTTTGCTTTAAATGTTTATTGTTTGCCAGAGAAAGTGAATCCATGTATTCACGTGTCCACAGTATTGATGCTGTATAGATGATACTCACATAGCTACTGCAGCTACCTCTACTATTAAAACCAACTATTCACATAGTTTGTTTCAAAATTAAACTAACAGTGTATGCAAAAAGGCAAACTTACTAACATTTTATTTGAAAGAGAAAATTTAAATATAGATGAAACATAAAAAAGACAGTTGAAAAATGATTAAAAGTAAATGTAATGAAGTCAAAACAGAAACATCAAAGAGACAATAAACCATCACAAGAGATAATTGGTTTGTTTGTCAGAAATTAAAAAAAAAAACAAAAAAAACATGGCTGTTCACTCTTTATGACTGCGAATTGTGAAAGTGTGACATTATTCCTAAACATTAGTTTTCTGTAGGGCTGCAATAAAAAAAGTGATAGGAATTGTATAATATTTAAGTCTAGATCATCTATAATTTTCTAAGTCCTACTCTTTTTCTGTCTAACATTAATAACTGATAAATGACAGCCACTTTAAGAAGCTTGCAGATGGGGAAATTAGTATGTTGAAAGAGTATGTGTCCTAAAAAAAGAACACATTTTAGTTCAAACCATGATCATTTCGTAATTACACCATTGTAAGTTCATTTTTAAACTCAATGAAGAAGGAAGAAGTGTTTTAGTGGTGTTTTGTTAGCATTGGTCTTGATCCTTTGTCAAAGGCCCATGGACGAAGGCAGATGAACAGTGGTCAAGGTCTGTGGGGACATTGAATATTGATGTAATGATGTGGAAGGTTTTCTTTTCAATGTCCATACAATTTCATTCAATTTTATAATTTTGAGCGGTTATTGTGTTAACTGCAACATCTCACACCAATAATCCAACACAAGTATCGTAGAGTTTTGTCCTGTCTAAATCAAGCGGCAACCTCCCGCTAGAAAAGTGATACCCATGCGAAAGTGCAAAAAATTGCAGTACCCTCTTCATCCGCTAGGGGCTGGCTGCAAAACAGAGCAATTTCCCATTGGTTCCCATGTTAAAAACGCCAACTTTACAGCTGAATTAAACATGTTTACAGCCTGGTTAAAAAAAAACATTTTAGGATTAAAATGTCAGGTTTGCCTTCATGACAACTGTGGCAGGAGTGAAAAAAATTCTAGCGCCTCCGTTTAGATGTTATTTAATCCTAAAGTTCCTCATTTATTGTGGGGGTGTCCATTTGATTGACAGGTGCTAGATATCCGAGAAAAGAAGGCCTAGCGTAGCACAACCGCGGTTTTTAGCCGCTAACAGCGCTTCGTGTCTTTAACCCGCCTTCCTCTGTTGGCTGGTTAGCTCCCTTTAGCTCTGAGTTATCTTTTTTAGCACGTAGCTCGGAGTTTAATGGCTGTCAATCATCCCTCTCCGCACCTGGTCGTCGGCCATTTATGGGCTTTCTGGCAGTCACGAGACTCGTGACGGTGCAAAGATGGCGGAGGAAGGAACCGCTCAATGTGCATCACTTCGGCTCAATTTAATCCTGTGGGTCACGTGGTTTAAGGGTTTGTCCATTCTTTTTACAGTCTATGGTCTAAATGTCCATTTATGCTATATTATATTAGAGCCATAGATACAGATAGAAACAATATGTCAAAACATGGATGAATAAAACTATAAGCATGTGAATAGATAAATCAGTCTGATGTTTTCTTTTCCACTTGGGAAAAGAAACCCAAATCCTTAACTCACCTTGCTTAACTTACTGTATATGTGTACATTAAGAATACCAGTGGTTTGTTTTGATCTTTGTGGCTATCAGGGCCGTAAAAAGCATGGATTCAAATTATTTCCAATCTGTTTGCTCAGCTTTAATTCCACAGTTATTTGGGGCTAAAAATCAATATGTTGAAATTTCGGTAAGGGTCTCTCCCCAGCTGTGCGAGCCCATGTGCAATCCTCCATGCACACAAAAACACACATATATTCACACTGGTGGAAAGCACCATCCCTTGTGACACTGTGAGATTTGCTCATCCGTGCCTAACGCCATCAACGTATGGTAGAAAAAGCTGATAGCATTTAGTTCTATACTGTTTGCTGCTACTTTCCTGTGGTGCAACCCTATGACCCGTCTACTTTGTACTGCCTCCTGGATATAGAAGTGGCCCCTCTTATGTGTCATCAGTTTGCCCTACCCACTGAAAAACCATGCCACCTATTGATAACTGAGCATGAAAAGTTTAGAGGACATCTACTGTGGAGAGCACTTTCTCATGCATAAAAACTTGTGAAAAGGAGGTAAAGATTATTGGAAGAAGACCAACTAACTCTGCAGGAAGTCAGCACTCAGACATTGGAGGACAAAGTTCTACACAGCATGGCCTCTGATTTAATTATTCAATTATAGTATCTATATTTGTATGATGAAGTCTGCATTTTATTTGCATTTTTTCAGCAATTGTGATGACTTTGCCATGTGTCTCTGTCTCGCCTTGTTCGCAAAGCCTGTAGAGCTGTCCATGGTGCTGAAAGTGCATAAACCGCAGTTCATTAGAAACTACCAACTTTCACCAGCACTTTTCATTCCAAAAGAAGATATGTTATTGGTTTTACTGTGATTATAATTTGAGGGCATTATTTGAGCTTACAAGTAACTACAACTAAGCTTACAACGAACTCAGCCTGACTCTGGTTTTCACGTGGCTTAGACTGCCACTCACTTTGATAAATCATTTTCTCTATCATCAGGCCTCCCTTCCTCTTTCAGACAAAATCCTTTGTACTTTTCTTACTATGGCATGCCAAAAAGGTCTGCTTTTACTGGGACAATATTTTCACAGTTTCATTTAAATATTTTGACAAGCAAAAACAAAGAAATTACGCTATATTCTAACATTGAAATCAAGAAAGGCTTTAAATATAGACAAAGACTATTCACCTGCTCTTTACTTCCTTCGTTTTTCTAATTCCCACCCTCGCTTGTTCATTTCCCTCTACTCCATCCGCCCTCCCTGTCTACTCTCATGACTGCAGCGCACTGTGACCTGGCCTGTCAGCGATGTCGGCCCTAACTCTCAAAATCTAAAAGCGCTCCTCTAGCTGTACACGGTGACAGGATGATTGGCCTTTTCATCATAACTGAGCTGATTCCTCTCCAGCAAAAGAACTGCATGGACCTGAGAGAGTATCAGATGAGATATGGCAAAGAGAGAAATGGAGAGGGAAGAAATCTTTTTTTTTTTTAAACAAAACATGCTAATGCCAGAATACAAAAAATGTCTTTAAAGAAAGAACAATATCCAATTTTGTTCAATCACACCAACTATCTAGCTAAACTTAAAAAATGTTTAATTTATCATGTTGTTTGTTTGCTTTTACACTTGTCTTGTCCAGTATTGTAGCAAACAGAATGATGATCTGGCTGCTATGTTGCACCAAGCAAATTTTCTTTGCCAAGATGAACTTCAATATGTATTTAATAAAACCCCTCCTGATAATCAGAATAAATTTTCCTTTTATTTATTGTTGTTTATTTGGAATGAGTATTCATTTCTAAACCAAAACATTATTGTATTGTAAAACCCAAGGGATGGGACAGTAAAAGAATAAAAAGAGAACTGAAAAAAAGCAAAAAGAGACAAATAAGCACCGTGCAGAAAACAATGCAATTCAACCAGACTATAAACAACAAATACTGGGAATATGTCATTTTCCTTCAGGAAGGCAGAGTCAACAACTGTTTTAAAGAGGAGTGGTTGTACCGGTGCCGTTAACCCCGAGACCCGGGGATGGACCCCAGCCTCCCTACCATGGAGACGACAATGCATTCATCCAGGAAGCTGGAGTTCACTGCGAAACCACAGATGCAGGTTAAAGCTGCAACATAGAAAGGAGAAGACTTATGAGAACATAAGAAACACCACCATCTTCTTCGGGCCAAAGAACTGTCTAAATGGCCAGAGGCAAAGTGAAAAACTGTGTCCTCAGGACCAAAGAGGAAAAGAACCACCCAATTTATTATCAGTGGACAGTTCAAAAGCCAGTATCTTTGATAGTATGGGGTTGCATGGCGTGGGCAGCTTCCATATCTGTATAAGTTCCATCAATGCTAAGAAATGCAGATATTTTACAGCTCCCATTTAGATAATGGTTATTTAGGGAAAAGCCTTGCAAATTTTCACAACATAATGCTAACCACATACCGCAATCATTATGACCACATGGCTGCACAAGAGAAAATTCTAGGCACTGAACTGACCGATAGTACCTGCAGTCCAGACCTTTCACCTTTTAAAAAAATTTGCACATCATGAAACAAACAAAAAAAAAATTCTGTCAGTGAAAACCCAAGACTGCTGAGCCACAAGAATCCTGGATCAAACAAAAAATAGGATGACATTCCTCTCCTAAAACTCCAGCAACTGGTCCCTTCACTTCCTAAATGTTTACCCAGAGTCATCAAAAGAAGATGGAAATGGTGCACAATGGTAAACATCACCCTATTTCTTTTTTTGAGATGTGTCACTGCCAATATTTTCCGCAAAATGGTACAATGACTCAGTTTGTGATCTTTTGTTTATGTTGTACTGGGATTAAAATCTAGTTTTATGGGATTTGAAGTTTTTCATAATTGGAATTATACGTGACCTTATCTCCTGAGACTTAGCCTTACGTAATAAGAAATGCTGTATAAGACCACATACCTAAGAGAAAAACTCAAGACGACCTGTATACACACCGAGAGCAACAAATTGAATGGGAATATTTTTGATGTAGATTTGGAGCATCATTAGCCGAGATTCTATCAGCACCATTGGAATTTGTTGGCTGCCATCTGCTTCATTCAGTTACAGTCGGGATTAATGGTCAGGGGTGAGATCGAGTTAATTCCCTCCCTTGCTAGCCATCACTGCTAATCTACAGCCTCCTCCTAATCCTCACCCACCACCTTGTATCCTATCAATCTGATAAGTGTGTGTTTACACACGTGTGTCCCTGTTTGCACTTTTAAGCATCCTGATTAAAAAAACAAAAAACAAAGTGACCACCAGCTGTGTTTGTCCCTCAACCGATCCAGTCTGCAGCTCTCCTCTTCATAAATATGCTTAATTTTCATAAACACTGAAGAGTTAGACTTGTAGAGACGGGAATAAAGAACGTATTATTTTATCAACATCTCTAATAAGGGTTTGTAGGATCCCTCCCCAAAAAACATATTCACTCCGTAATAAATGTGACTCAAATGTACATTGTAATTTCTGGCTGGTAAAGTCCATGCAACAGATAAAGAGCCTGAAGCTGCTGATGGTGAATCCAATAGTGGTGTTTTAGCAACACTGATAATTAAAAGATGTATCGATCTCTTTTCCTCTTGCAAAGACCCTACATCTCAAGATGCAGTTCCTGTTTCCTAGGATTTATTTATCACCCACAATGCCACTGAGGTGCTATCACTCACAGTGTAAAGAGGGGAAAGAGCTCTAGAAACAAGGGGAGAGAACAGGGAAAATGGTGCTCTTTGTGCTCTTGCGTCAGCATACAGATGGATGGGCCATTAGTGGACATGGGAGTATGGTTCAAACCTTGCTATTTACACAGGTGAGAGTGAGTGCATATCCTGAATACTTGATGAGGTCTAATTTTCCTTTAGAAATTGGTTCTCTACTAAAAGAAAATCCCCTTTATTTGCAGTTTGGCAAATGATTTATAGGGTAATATTCAAAAATATGATTAGTTTTTAAATTTGTTGGAATAAATCGCGTGCAGAATCCAATGAACTTTGTATGGTCACACATAAATGATGGTTTGGAATTTGATTCTTGCTTTCATGTGGCTTGTATACACACAGAGATAGATAGATAGATAGATAGATAGATAGATAGATAGATAGATAGATAGATAGATAGATAGATAGATAGATAGATAGATAGATAGATAG
>JAVQJG010002055.1:0-20279 GCA_036024015.1 Craterocephalus amniculus | reverse complement strand
TTTACCCACAACACGCCACTGCTTGGTAGGTGACTCTGTAGGACTTTTTAGAACTGTAGGTCTCCGATCTATTTCAGTTTATCTAAGAGAACATTATAGTTCATAAAACTATATATATTTTTAAAAGAACTAAGCCCTGTGATGGACTGACAACCTTTCCAGGTCTTCTCGCCTAGTAGCTACTAGTACAGGCTTTAGCGGCCCCACAATCCTGTGCTGGATTAAGTCAGTATAGAAAATGGATGGATAGAGGAGAACCAATGTTTTGACTAAAAATAGCCCATCATTCTGCAAAAAAACTTCTTTTTTATTTTTTTATTCATGCAAGATTTAACTATGTGTGCAACAAATCCTTGTTGATGTAGATATTCAGCACCATTTTGCCCAGTAGTGTAATGATTCATTTTGCACTGGACTCACACTGAGACGTCTTTCTGGCTTGCACAGAGAGCTTGTGAAATATGAGAAGTGCCATAGTAGAAGTGGACTGTTTGGCGTGACTTGGCAGCCCTATATGACATTAACCACCACAACAGCTGCCTGGAGACTTGGGTCTCTGCACTTTTAGGTTGAGACCTGTGCAGCTACTTTAAAAACACAGAAATAGAGAGAGATGTGATGAATCAACCTCACACTTGCCAAGCCAAACCATTATTTTGTTGAATAGACTGAAGAGGAGGTCATAATCTCAAGAGTATATTTCCTTTTCTTTGCTGAAAAGAGCCCAGTTGCATTTTCCTCTTTAAAAGATAAGAAAACACGCGCCAGTCTGGAGACTATAAATTTTCATAGTGCTTAGCAGAGGTCGCTTGCCAACTCAGTCATAAGAAAGTCATACAAAAGGCTGTAAACACTAACTGTTGTATCACTTTAGTAAATAATGTTGCTGTAGGCTACAGCTTGAATTTATAGCTAATTCTATAACTACTTCTTTAACATATCTTACCATAAAATTATATAAAATTAAGATTTAAAGTCAATTCTAGTTCTCATTGGTTGCTTTCATATTGGTAATGAATCTTTAATGGCAAAAAGAAGACAATGTTCCTGACAGACTTGTCTTGGATGCTTCAGACAGCACAGCTGAGCTGCTAGTGAAACCTCATCCTTACCAGCCCTTTACTAGCGTAATTAGGTCACATGATTTGCATTACAGTGTTTTAAATCCTCTTGGTAAATATAGAACTGAACTTGCTGCTCCACAAACCTAATGACCTCTGACAGCATCTTCATAACTCCGCATACCAGCCGACAACAAGAAGACAAGCAAAAAACAAAAATCTGTTTAAAAAAATTCCAAAAAGTCAACAAAGAAAAGCTAATTCTTTGCACACACTTCACCTGGTTTAAGGAGGCCTCCGATTAATACTTGAGGTATTTGCGTTGACATACTTAAAAAAAAAAAAAACGAGCTCATGATGAATGGCTCGCATGTGAAATGTCTACAGGTAGACTATTACGGGGAATGTTTGAAGAAAAGTTAAAGGGGCGGACAAATGTGTGGAAGGTCAGAAGACACAGTCATAAAGCACAATGCGGAGCAATATGCTGATAGCACGTGTTGTTAGTGCTGGTCAAGTGCTCCACAGGCACGATTGGACAGATGTTCATTCATGTTCCATGTATCACTGGGTCTCTTGTGCTTTCTGTCACATGGCATGCTTGGGCCTATTGCCCTTCACACAGCTGCTGGGGCACTCAGGCTTTTTCTGTCTATCAGTCTGAACATATGAAATTGCATGCCATAAGAAAAAATACCCCTTTTCTTTTTTAAGGCGTGTGTGACTATGTCTGTTGTCAGATTTACAAGTTGTACACATCTTTAAAACCAACATCTGTACTTCCCAATATGGGGCTTACTGAATGCAACTGGCCAATCAGAACATCAGCTGATGGAAGTGGCTCATATTTATCTGGTGTGCGCTGGTTGTGTTATCAAGAGAAATTATTTTTATATGTAAATGTTGCACTATGTTGATGTTGAATGATAGTAACACTCAGAAGTAGACTCAAACTGCAAGCTGACCGACGCAAAAACAGAACAATTTAAATATGAAAGTTACACATGGGGTAAAACATAGCTAAAAACTTGTCTTCTTTTTTGTGTTTTTTCCATTTTTGTCTTCTTGCCATTTTCTCATTTCCTAGTGTCATGACAACAATGTAATCTGATCTACCTCCCAGAATAGATTGCGTACAAATATTTCCAAAAATGGTGAGTAATTATTTTATGACTGAATATTAATCTGAAGTGCTGAGGTCTGGCACTATTTTAGACCATGTTTAAGCCATCTCCTTCCTCTTAAAGAAGTTGATTGCATGCATCTTTCATTTGCAAATGGCAGCTTATGCTTCTTACTGAAATGGTGATCGTTGGTGTTGGTTACTGCTAAAAAGCAGATACATGTGAAAGTTATTATGTGGAATGCAGAAGCTTGATGGTCAGAGTAACACACGTGACACATGTTGGTCCCATTAATAAGAACAGAGGTTGCCACAGAAAGGCTCTGAATGTGTATTGCACAACCTCCGGTCTAGTTTTTCTGTTACCTGTTGAGGCTGTTTGTGCCAGAAAGACCAGAATGTGGTGTAATGGTGGTTTCATCACGTCACAGCCTGAAGTATAAAACCTGTTTGTCATCATCTAAAACTAGGGCAGCACTCCAATTCAAACCAGCTTTCCTAAAAACTAAACTGATAAATTCCTTAAACTATAGATGGTTCAAATATTTGTTTGTTTTTCCACACATGTAAGACAGCAAAGACATCTTAATCCAATTTTGCATTATGATTTTTTTTTTTATCTGAGAACAAGAGTAATATACTAAGGCAGACAAAATGGAAATAAACTTCTGTTTGTAATTTCTTCCCTAGAGAGCCTCCTCCCCCTCCATATGAGGAAGGAATCAGTACAATCGACATTGTTCTTTATGTCTAATGCAAGACAGATGTGCTTGACATGTGGAGGTTCCCTCTGCAGCCTTGGTGCTCTTGCAGCTTTTCCTCAGTATGAATCTATGATTACTACACTATTACTAATGCTTACTACTATAGCATCATTTAGAAGACAAAATATTAAAACTACTAAAATTTTCAGTGGGGTAGAGACAGGATAAATAATTAAAGTGTAATGGCTTTAAAGATTACATTTAAAATGGCTGATTAAATAGCTTTATTCACTGAACAACAATTACGTGTAGATTTGCCTAAAAAGGTCAGATAAACTGATATCTGGTATATCAACAAAAAGGAGTTCGAAGAATTTTGTATAAATGACTGCCCAATATGGACTAAAAAATATTAAATAAGAAAATAGGCATTACAGAAACAAACTCTTAAGGGACATTGTGCAATAATTAGCTGAAGACTGTCTAAAATCATACTGCTAGCACACAGTGAAAAAGTCTTATTGAAACAAACAATTCAAGTCAGAAGTAGTCAGGAAAGATTCACTGGCACCAACTCTGAGCTTCATCAAGAACTTTATTACTAAATATTATTGCTAAGGCAAAATTATTTGCTAAATAATGTCAAACAGCAGAATTACAGGAATTTAACTGTTTCTGCTTCTCATGTGGTACATGTAACACACTTTTTGTTCCTTGACACTTACTGTTAATCATCACGAAGAGATTTTACATTTTCGTACGATATGTATGTAAAACGTTTTACGCTTTAAGATTTGGGGTGAATGTCTGAGTTTGAACTAATGACTCAGTGAATGTCAAGCCTCAGAAGACTGGCAAAAGGTTAGAGATGACACAACCTGAGTTCTTGTAGACGACACTGGCGTGAGTAACACAAGTGTTTCATTGCAGGGGATAAACCCCACCTCTATGCTTTTCTGATTCAACCTGTTTAGCTGGTATTCTGGGAAAACTACAAACACACACTTACAGACACACACACACTCAAAACATCATGCAGGCATGTGTTGCTTTTGTAGATTTAAACCAGTCTGGTCTGCTTTCGAGTATTCAAATCCAAATAAAACACTCAATGATTGAACATGCATCAACATTAATTTCATTATTCTTATTTGATTATTAAAAAAGTCACCAAAATGACTTCTATTAACAGACTAGAGGGTCTCAGAGCAAATGTGTTAACCTCTCCTCCACTGCCTTTGTACAGACATTTACTCTGATGCCGCTAGAGTCTCCCAGAACGAGTCAATCCAGATTGTAGACAAAAGTTGAACATTAGCTCACATCTAAGTTAAACCTACCAAACATGGATTTTTTTATTTTCACCTCTTCTGTCAGTGCAGTCTGAACATAAAGCATGGCTGGCTTGGAAGCTCCCTGAGCAAAGCTCACACAGAGAGTCTAAACCTTCTTTGTGCCTTCGAGCTGCATCACATGGAGACTTAAGAAATGAGCTCCAGAGCGCACAAACCCACTGACCTGCCCCCAACCCCTTGCAGAGCTATGCTTCTCCTCTCTCTCTCTTTCTCTTTTCCCTTCCAACCCTTCGTCAATGCAACAGTCAATATATCTGACTGACTTGATGAACTGTGCTCAGAGCAAAGTAAATTTCTCTCTGAGTGCACAGTAGCCATGGTGACCATCTTATGAGCGCTTCAAAGCCCATCTGGTCTAAACATTACACAGCCCCACTGACTACAGAACAGTTTTCTTTGCCTTGCTGTGCACATGTGCTTTATACGTTGATCCTACATGTTCTACATATTCAGAAATTTGTGCGAGACGCTACCTTCAAACTTGCATTTCAGAAGTGTGATTTTATTAAGAAGAGGTGCAATGAATGGTGTGATAGTCAGAGAAGATCTCTTCCCCTTTGTTCTGTTCTAATTAATATGTGAATTGTGACAAAAAAACTCAGCCATAAATCCCAGTGATGTGCATACAGTTTCATGTTTTTGCATGTGATTAGATTTGTAAATAGCCCCTCCATGCTTGCACAGTCCACATCCAAACAATCAACAGTAGACAGAGCAAAGAAGGAAGTATTGTCTGTCTAAAAATGGTGGGAATTGAACTCATTCTATTTTAATTGGAAACAAATCTTCACTTTTGTTCAGTACAGTTAGGCTGCTAAAAAGAAGGCAGGTTAAACAACATGATATTGGAAATTTGCTATTTGAAAAGCAAATGTGATGCTAGTCTTTCACTCATTGATTTCTGTGAATCTAAGCCTGAGCTGATGTTGCTAAGCTCCCTCTTTTTTTCTTCATTGAGTGGGCACGTGACCCTTATTGAACTGAAATCACAAATCCTCTAGACTAGAGTAAGGGATATTTTTGCTATTCATTGCTCCAATGAAGGGGTCAAAGAACTAATTCACCCAATCTGTAAAACCTTAAGAATTAAATGAGAAATCTAAGCTTTAAAAAACGGGTTCTTAAACTTTTCGACTTAAAGTAAACACAAAATGTGGCACTCTATAGGTAAACAACTTTGCTTTACTGCACAGTAATTGCATTTTGGGCTCGTTGGTCAAATGTCTCTGCCTGACAAATGTTATTAGAATATTGCTTATCATCACATCCAGAAGTTTCTGTTCTTTTAGACCCATAGCTACATTATAAAAACACCATGACCTGTTTACAGTTTAAGTACATATATGGATCCAAATTGGTTCAGTTGACTTTGAGCTAAATGGCTGAGATTGGTCCAGCTGCTGGACTTGTACATTCTACTTAGGAAACCTTATATTGAGTCCAAGTCCTTCAAAGTAGTTAGTGATGTCATTCAAGGCATTCAGTTGGTTACGCTTCAAGATCACAATCAGGACCAGCTGTCTGTGCACTCTTTGGAGACAACAGGGACTTATGGGACCAAACCTTAGCAGTGAAAGCTCCAACCAGTAAAACAATTCATATCTGACAGCCATTTTAAAAGACACTGATCTGATCAGAATCAGCCTTTAAAATAACTTTAGATGTATTTTAGATTGCGCTCTGGAAGGAGTTGTTCAGATCTTTGTTGGGACATTATATCAAAATTGTTTAGTTGGACATTAATCTAGATCAAGGACTTTTGTTTTGGCAGAAAATACATTTTGACAAGTATTTTTCCCAATGAATGTTTGAGATTTAACCTCTTTGCCTCTTTATTTTGATTGATTTGATTTAACTGGAACAGATTGAGCTCTATACATTTTGACAGCAAGGACTTAGCGAAGGTCAGAGCTTAAGAAGAGGTTAAGTATTTTTTTCATTATTGGTGAAGGCTGTACACTTTCAAGAGATCTAATTTTCAATCCTTGCAATTAGTAAAGGTTTCGTAGAAATCTTTTAAAAGCCAGTTTTTTCAATAAACAATTCATGTAAAGCAGTTTAGCACAATGGAGGGCAACACTGTGGCTAAAGGTTGTGTTTACCAAGACCATCAGTGTGTGTGCCCACATTGGTGATCATATGCTTTGAATTTTCTTCTTCAAGCAATGGAAATGTTTCAATTTTGGTTTGTTTCGCTGAAACAAAAGCTGAAATTTTAAGCAAACTTATGAGGATGCATTCTAATCTAATAATCTGCTCCTCTTATAGGGCCCTCACCCAGACTACGCTAGTAGCATAAACAGCCAAAGCAGCCATTCAAGAACAATGCCCAAGCTTTGGAAGAGTGACATGGCGAAAATCGGATAGAGATGCTATTCACTTTGGGACGGTTACGTAACATCTCACTTCTCTCGCTTCTATCCCCGCGGAATGCCAGGATAGTGTTTGTAAACAGAACGACCATGTGCGTGTGCTCACGTGGAGGAAGCTTTTGAGTTGCTGCCCTCGCTGTATCGCCCATGAGGTAAACCCTGACATTGATACAGGCTCACAGGGCCGGCAACACTCCCTCCGGCTCTGTGCCACTCAAACAGAGCCTTATCACACTCACCCATAATTATGCCTCTGCTCGGCTAACAACGCACAGTTTTATAGAAGAGGAAGGCCACAAGCTGCATTTGGAAGTCATAGTGTACGCCACGCCGGGTGGCAATTACAGATAACATTTTTATATCTCATACTTATAAAATTATTATTACGGGTTTGCAATACCAGCTGACCTGTCCCAAGCCAAAATTACAAACAGTTTCTTTAAAAACGTAAGGCCTCCGTAGGCACAGGCGCCCGGATCCTTTTTGGAATCTGGATGTAGTTTGGTAAGGACTTTATATCTAACATATTTTACTGATTTGGCTTTTATTAAAAGACATTTTTATAAAGAGCAGACATTCCTGAGCAGGGATGGAGAAATGATTCCTATCTTAAAGAACATTTTACATTCACTAGGCTTCAGATCCGATCAATGCCTAAAGCAAGCATGAAATCCTGTTAATGGCTACACTAATGCAGACTTTGTGTGAAAAAACACACCTTTCTATTTAAATTTTACAGAGACGCTGAGGCCTAAACAGTCAGATTTAGGAAACTCTAAAGAATATAGCATATAGCGATTCAGTGTTGATAGTACAATCTGTACAAATGTGTAAAAATGTAGGCAAAATTACCATAATACCATTGCAGGGGCGATAGATTGTGGTTTGCATCTTCTCTCTTGTTCTCCATAGGAAAACAACCCCCAATAGCATGCAACAGGGAAATCAATATCTGTAAAAATCAATACAACTCTCAGTATCTCGCCATTTTGTCTAAGAAGGCAGTTGAGCTATGACCAGCATGGAGGTTTGCAGTGTAAAATGTCTAACCTGTACATCCTTGTTTTTATGTCCTTTGTGCAACAGCCCCTGGGTGGAAAAATGATACATGGGCTGGACAGAGCAAGGTCAGAGGTGAGGGCTTGGGCATTGTAAGTGGACAGCATTGTTTCTGAACGCTATGGCAACTGGGCATTTATCCCAAAGGTGATATTGTCTTTGCCCTGGGAATGACTTAAAGGGGGCTTACGGCCATGACGAAGGAGCAATCCAACCGCGTGGCTTTATCTGTAGGTGTGGAGAGATGAGAGAAGCTATGTGCTTGTGATTGATCTATATGGCCCTTCCCCCACTCGCCCCCCTGTAGTCCTATTAATGCTTTGGTGTCTTTTCAGTTACTACTGCTTTAAGAGCAGATCTGTAGACACCAAAGTAGACAGCTCTTACACTTTCGAACGCTCAGAATCTGAGTTTTTCATTTTATATCACAAGCATTTGAAATATCCTGCAAACCGAGGAGCTAAAAGGGAAATACAAACGTACAAAAATGCTCTTTGAAAGTAGTGTTCTGGCATTGAGTCAGTCCATCCAAACAATGTGGTGCATGTAGTTTTTCATAGAAATATTTTGTGAGACATTATCTGACATATGTCAATATTGTAGTGGTTCATTCACATACATGCAGTATATACATGTGTGTTCACAGGCAGACCCTTGGATCACTGGATCTCATGAAGTCACAACACGGCGGAGAGCTCCCTAGCTTGAGCACTCATGTTGACAATCCACGGTCAATGACCATGTTTGCCATATCAAAACACAGCTATGCCAATGCTTGTGTTTTTTTTAATACTGGAAATATCAGTTTCAACGTTTAATGAAAACTCACTGTTACTAAAATAGGATTCAATCCCACTAAAAGCAGATTTTTTACCATTTAAATTTTTTGTTAGCATATAAGGCATGCTCTGCAAGGCTAACCACACAAAAAACAAAAGCTTGATTCAGGAGGAGAAAGGGGAACACTGACTTCAGTTCTTCTTTCCCTACTTAATTTTGAAAGCCCTTATTCATCCTCCCCCGATATTAAAAGGACAACAAAATATTCTTTAGTAGCTGATGGTTTCTGACCATGTAGAATTGTAGAGCCCCATGCTGTTAAATTGCAATGCCCCATTAAACATCAGTCAGTACTCTCCACCTTCAAGACTTTGTGACCTAAGGCCATGCTGTTGCTACATTATAAAAGCAATCAGTGGAATACACAAATCCCAATATGCAGACTCCAAGTGAGATCTGTAGTATTCTAATAGCCCATTCAGATGCTAAACTGACTGTAGCTTTTAGTGGATTTGTGAAAAGAAAACAACAAACAAGCACTTAGTTATTTGCTAATGGAGGTGAGGTTTTACAACATCTCTTAATTTGCATGTTACTGTCATGTATTTAACTGTCAGAATATCAAGGTGGCCATCTCACTGCTGCAACTTATTTTTTCACAAATGAAATAGCTAATCACTCACGTTTTCCTTCCAGTATAAGATCATTCAATTGATTTTTAAAAGAGCACACCAGCATAAAGGCTCTGACATTTGTCTGCTTTAAATGCAACAAATAGATTTCTGCATCAAAATACTATTAGTTTAAGTAAGGCAGAGTTGTATGAGGAAAACATTGTTAGCTGTTGCTAATTTCGAGTTATCTTCCAGGTTTGTTTGATTTTAGCTTTTTCTTGTTTTTTTTAGAAAAAAAAGGAAGAAAGAAAGAAAAATCTGCTCCAAATTTAACATTCTTGCTCCCCCCCAGTTAATGGTGCGGTGGGATAGAGTTTCATTTCCCTCTGAGCTCTCTGACCTTGCCTGTCTTCCTGACGCTTTGCTACACAATCCTCATCTCTTTTTGCTTTTCCTTGGGATTTGCCTTTGTGTCTGTGTGTCATTCAGTGGAGAAAGCAATGAAAGCTGATTCATGGAGATGCACAAAGCCAGAAGCTGCCCCTGCTCCGCTGCCATATGGACACTACGCACCCAGTGATAGATATGTCCAGGTTGGACTTTTACTCTGCCACATATAATCCCACTAAACAAGAACAAGCACAGAGACAAAACAATGGATAAGAAACCAGGAGGTTACAGAGGGTCTGCATTTCCATTCCATTAATTTTACAGAAATCCATCTTTGTTCTGTAATAGCTTCATATAAATGTTAAAAATGTGTCTCCTTCTACAAAACTTACTCATACAATAGCACATATATGCCACACACCCAACGCCTATTTAAGGAGAGCCTGTTAACAAAGGAGTGTTGAAATGTTAAGGGAGAGCGTCGTACAGGCATTTAAATTATGCCTCCAGAAAAACTCCTGAACAAGCAGTGCTAGTACACCATTTTTTGAAAAGAAAAACTGCATTCAAAAGCAGCAAGAATGTGGAGTGAATGCAGGACACTCAGTAAGACACAGGCAGTGTCTTTAAATTTCTGTTGGTCCAAGAAAGAAAGAAAGAAAGAGAAACGTCAGCCATGTTGGAGTTGCTTTATCTAATATCCCCTCCTTATTATGTTGGCTCTTGCTTTTTACGGTGGGGATATCTGCTGTTCCTCACCTGACACACTCACACACACACACACACAAACACACACAGAGAGAAAAGACCAAAAATACACTCAAGGTTACAGGGGTAAAGGGTCAGCAGAGGATTAATATACTGAGCAAATTCTCACCTTCTTTCTATGTCCCTCCACTTTGTAGAAATTCCAACAAACCGTTTGGATCTTCTCTTTAACAAATCCTAAAGGGCAGCCATCTTGCCTCCTTCTGTTCTATGAAACAGTCTATCCTCCACATCAATATTCATGGAAACCAGTCTGACGTTGGCTCTCATCATCAGGAGAAGCCCGGGTGTCGCTGTTTTGCCGGCCTGAGAAGCACACTCATATGTGACTCTGGTATAAGGCAGCAGTGGCACACAGATATATAAAAAAAGGTTTTACAGCTTAGAAGGAAGAGCCTTGCTTTGGTGACAAACTCAAATAATCACAAAATCACTTTCCTGCTGAGTCCTTCTCACACAAAGAGACAGGTTTTTCTTTCTCCCCTCAGCTCCCTCTTTTTTTCTTCTTCCCTCAGCCGTACACAATAGTGAACACTATGATGGCTACCCTCAAGCACTGGAGTGGATTTTTGTGAACAAGGCAGGACTCCACCCCCAATGCACTTTTTGTTGAATATTGCACTGGTCTCAACTCTCTGACTAAGGCAGAGTAGAAGCTGCCTCCACCCCCTTCATTTTCTCAGACAGGAAGCCAAGTGACTCAGGGTTTTTCCCTCCCTTTTCACATAGTTTATCTTGACTTCTTTTTTTTTTTTCTAGTCAGAGGTTACAGAACTTCCCCTTTTTGGTGTAATAGTGCCTCTTTTTGAGAGCATTATGGCAACAATCACATGCAGCCAGTTAGGAGTCATTTCCAACGGCCGCTTCTTATTTTGGCTGTCTTCTCGGCCGGCTGGCTCATTTTTAGCGTGGGGTGTAAGACAACTCTGCAGCTTGTGTACAGGGAGCATACTTCTCTGCATGCCTCTGCCAGAACCCACCTCCTGTTGACACTGGCCACGTGGGCTTGAAAGAGATAGAGGAAGCAGTGTGAGAGAGAAAAAACGCTAAAAGGGATTCAAATGACAAATTCAGTCATAGACAGCAGTTGCAATAACATAGTTAAAAAATTTGTTATAATGGGGCTAAACATTCAGCTATTTGGTTTGTCTGAATGTAGGTCATGCAAATCTGCGAGTCTAAGACTCTGCTTGCCACACGTGTTGTTTTTTTCTTTTTTTGTCGACCTTTGATGTTGAAAGGTCACATACATAATCTGAACATGTGGTCACAGCTACAACCAAAGTGCTTGTGGTTTACACTGGTATTTACTATTTAATTCTTCTATTGCGAACAGGTGGGTCTTCTTCTGATATAATCTGCTTTAAGATGCGTTCCAAGCTTAGAAGGAGACCCCACCTCTTCTTTCCCACCGGCCCCTGCTTTGCTGCAGTGACATTTGTTGACTCAATACTTTCAGGCTCGGTGCAGAAAAGGAGATTTGTTTTTACACAGAATGGGGGAGGGGAAGAGGCACGGAGGAAGGAGGAGTCACTCTCAACTGCAAACAGATCCTACTGACACAGATTAGACTGTTCTACATTGTATTTCTTTGTGTCAGTTACATGTGTTTGACGTATGTTTGTATAAAAATTGTTCGACTACTGCCGTTGGGATGCGGTCAAATTTGGTTCTATTAGTTTAAATTTAGCTAAAAATAGAAAGAGACTGTTCCAGGAATAATATAAAAGATGTGAAGTAAAGGTGGATACATAAGGCAAAACATACCGGTAGCCTATTGGACTTTAGCTTTTCTTGTGTTTTTTTTCTCATTTGCATTGAGTCAGCAAGTAATGTGAACTGCAGCTAGCTCCACCTAATGATTACAGAGCTAAGTTAAAGTCCCAGGACGAGTTGTGAACATCTTAAGAGTTCATGAAAGAAGTGCTGCATTTCCCCTGTTTTTAAATGTCAGTGGAAATGCCCCAGGCCAGGCAGTAAAGCTGCCACTACCGTCACCCCATGAAGTGTACCTCTAATCAGTGCAGCAGGGCTTTTAATACTTCTTTGGCCAGGGACGTTTCCTCCATCTCCCTGCTCCCTTAGGCTGCTGCTTAATATAAGAAAAACATACTGGATATGCTGGGATATCTGCATGTTAGCTATTTAACTTTAACAATTAATGTTGATAAATTGAGCATTTTAGGTTCAGTTTTCTTTGATTCTATTTTCACTGAGGACAAGAGGCAAACAACAAAACACTCCCATCCCAGCAGACTGCAGGCAGATAAAGTTAACAGATATAATCTATAATGATGGGGTCAAGCAGTTCAGAAAAACAGACACTTTGGCAACTCCCAAACATGGAAATTAACCTTAATAGGTTAACAGACTGAGTTATGCCTTTTGCAGAAACGCACATGCCTCAATGATGTAATTATTTATTTTACTTCATCTTTGCAGCTGACTCCTGTGGACAACCTTATTGCCAACCCCTTCAGTAACTTTTTTGTGATTATAATGAAAATAGTGTATTAGATTTAGATGTGTTTTTTGTTGAGAGCACTCAAAGTGCTTTACAGTGAATTCATTATTCAGTCCCTCTACATTCATACCTGTTGTTTGTAAGCCACATGTGTAGATACAGCTGCTCTGGGGCAGACTGACAGAAACAGGGCAGCCAATCAGCACCGACGGCCACTCCGTCCACCACCAAAAATTCATACGCCAGCAATGTTGACACTGGAGGCAAGGAGGTTAAAGAATCTTCCCCAAGGACGCAACAATTAATTGATGAGTAGGATTTGATCCACCTCTCCGGTTATCGGCCAACCTTGTCTACCACCTGAGCTGCAAAATACAATGCTTTCTATTTGTTATCTAAAAAAAAATTGTGTTTCCTATTTTTTAAATCTTCCGATAAAATCACACGGTGTATTTCCATTTAAGTAGGTTAAAGCATGTTGATAATTACCTAATTTCCTATTTGTTCACTCTGCAGACACCTTTTAAGGTGTGTTTAAAAACCGAAACTTTACAAGAATTGTTTTGAGGATCTTTTTTGCTCCATTGGAAAAAAATGGAAAAATCTGCATTGATTTTTCTTTTATCATAAAAAAGGAAGAAAAATGCTATTAAGTGAAAAATCACTTGATGATGTGCTTAGAAAAAACTTGTTCCCAAAAAATCCAGTCACGCATTAAAAACTGGTGAAGTGTTTTGAAATTTATATTAATAAATGAGTGTGCAAATTTAACTTCAAACTTGCAGTTTTACCCTATGGAGCTCATATCAGCAAGTGTCAGATTACTTCAGAAATGAGTGGAGACCAAAAACAGATCAGCAAAAAGTAATGAAGGTGATCCATTACTGCTGTGGGGGGTTTTGGCAACTATTTACTGACAAACATCACCATCCAATGACAACATGTGGGTTCCGTGTGAAGTCACCCTAAAGCAAGCAGAAAATCCGCAGGTTTTGCTTCACAAGAAAAACACTCCTGTAGTATAACTTATGTAGGCTACCCATTAATGCTTTTAGCTAAGTGTACCGTCAGCAGTCAGGCAGTAGAGCTCCCTGCCGAGCTGCTGCTCTGACAGCTACTGTAACTTGTAAATCATGGATTATCTCATCATTACTCTCAGCTTGTCACATTTCAAAGGACTGGAGGCATGTGTCGTCACCTCATCTGTAAACACAGAGCGGTGACCTCAGGCTAACCCCGGGCAATCAAAATTTAGGCACACTTGTCACTTGGCTGCTTTCACACCTAAAAATGCATTAACGAGGAATCTCAACTGTTTCCACTCTTTACGTTTTTCCTGGTCCAGATAAGATGTGTGTATCCAATTAGAGCTCTTATAATGATTTAAATCCATATTTTTATTTATAGTGATTTAATCTTTTTGAATGATTATTTTTGCAATTAAGTGAAGGCTACAATGTATGCGCAAATACAGTGGATGAAACTGGTATGTACTATAAACATTTCTATTAAACCAAAATAAGTTTAATTGATCTTTATATCATCAATAAATTGGAAAATAGCCAAAATTGATACATTAACTGCTTTCAAATTGTATCCATATAATGCAAACGTGGCATCACTTTTTAAAAGTTTATATCTATTTTTAATGAGGTAAAGATCAGATTTCCGGAGACACATTTGTGACGCATCCATTGATTTACAACTGTCTTTACTTCAGTAACAACGCGGCAGGACATTTGAGGTTGGAGCTACCAAGGCTCATCACGAAGCTGAGAAAAGCAGCACTTTTTACAATCACTCGTGGTATTGCACACATCTCACCTTGGGCAATCTAAACACGAAAGTCTTTTTGTTAGGTATTAGCTACAGATCCTTCATTTTAACCAATACACAAAATGAGTGCCCCCTTCCTCTCGCCCCTCCCTACCACACACACCCTAACTAGATGTCACCCACCACTGCCCCTCCTTCTGTCGTTATCTTAAAAGACAAGGGAGAGTCGTTATTGTGGTCTCACATAGCCTAATTGTTTAAGTCCCAGCAGGGGTTCAGCTGCAGGGTGGTGAAGACGGGGGCTACAGAAACAGGGAGAATATCTGCAAAGCAATGATTTCGTTATTCCTTGTTCAAAAAGCCATCAAATGGGAGCTTTTCTATGCCAATGGACCCTGCATTGGACCCTCTTGCAGATTTGTATTTTCAAGAGTCTTCATAATACTTTTCTGTCTAATGTGTGTGTGCTCGTCTGTCTGATGTGTGTGTGCTCGTCTGAGCCATGTTCAGAGATTGACAGGGAGTTCCACCCTGAGCACAGCAGGGTTGACAAGGCCAATCATGGTCCATGCTTGTAAGACTTTAAGAAATGTTTCCGTCATTCATGTTTGAGATACCTCCATGTTCCCTCATAGTTCCCGGTTGAAGCATCTGCAGAAAAGCCATGAGCAGAAAAACTGTGTGATCCTCCATCTTATTTATGTCTACATCCATTTATCCCAGAGGGGCAAACATCAAGCCACGTTTGTTTATACAGCCCATTTCATGTGCAAGTGTTTTACATGCAACGATAAAGAATTTCAGCGGTGTGCATGACCTGAGCATTTCCAGATTGTTTATGCACCTTTGCCTCCTTAAACCTAACAGTGATGATGAATCAAAACTCTGAGATTTAAATAAATGTACGATACATGTCCAAGTATGTAATAGGCTTGTATTGTAGATGAAAAAGTTTATGTTCTGTCACAGAAATTTTAATAAACTCTTAATTTTGTTCAGAACAAGGGGGAAAACAAACAAACATTCATTTTGTTCATAATGATCACAATTATGAGGGTTTTTTGATTGTTGGTTTTAGGAATAAAGTTGAGATAATATTACTGCATTAAGTTTATGAAGCATTCCCACTGAAACCAGGAATGACTATGAAGTGCATGTGTTGGTGTTGGGCATGGAGCAGAGGATGACCCCTGCTGGTGGAGTGTGATGACCAACAACGGAGCCATCTTCTAGTATGCTGTATTATTATCTGCTTGCTAATTGTGAATGTAGTTATAACGTAGTAATAGATCAGCTCTCATATGACTTTTGGTTAAATTGTTGTTCTTGTAAACTTTGAGCTCTTCTCAACTTCCCACTCTGAGCTATGTCTTTGGACTGTGTAGATACTTATTTGTGTGGTATTGCCCTTTATAAGGAAGGTCACAAACAGCTTTGTGCTGTTCTTCATAGTCACATCCTGTGTTCAGCCACTATATTGATAATATATATTGTTGTTTTACTTCATATCTAATATTTATTACAATTTATTTTTAAATAAGACCTGAAATGTTGATGACATTAATGTTCATTGTCCCATTTATATAAACTGAACAAATAAAGAATGTACCTGAAATAACCGTCTAACTAGGCCACTGCCTTATCTTTAAATTCTTCTTCCTGAGCCAATTCTTGGTGAAATTTGCAGATGTATAAATAAAGTCATAAAAACAAGCTGCATGGAGTGCATACTGGGTGTGAATATTTCTCTGGTCATCTTCAGTTAAGGGATTCCAGTAGAATTCATAAAACAATGTCTGAGGCACTCAAGAAGTTGAATGATGAAAAAGCCTTCATTGTAACATGGCTAATCTAATATAAAAAAAAGGTTTCAATACGATTGGAAGGTCTGAGTTTAACTTGACGGCAGATGCCTTCATGGTGTTTTTTATCACTTTGCAATATGATGTAGAATTCATCAAGCTGTCTAGTCATTGACAAACGTAAACAATACCCACTAAATCTTACCACTGACAGTCTCATCTTGTTATTCTTCTGAAAATGTGTTTTCTGTCTGCCTGAATTCCAACAAACTACAGTAGGTGATTACTAAAATCCTGGAACTGGATTTGTAAACTGATTATTCATAAAGGATGAACATGAAGTGAGGATGTTGTTCACACTCAGTCTGTCATGGTGGCCTAGAGGTGAAAAAGCTGGATAGAATTTCACATAAATTGAACCACCACACCACAGCCTGAATTCCTCATTGTCATAGACATCTAGTATCAATATTTCCTGGTTATCTTTCAGTCTTTTTTATAAAAATATTTTTTTATTAAAAATTTAGGTCCATTAAATGGGAATATTCTTACAAATCAGGAATCTGCAGGGACTTTGTTTGTGTGGTAAAGTTTTGCTCCGATATTCTTCTTGCAGCCTTTTTTTTCTCTCTTGGCACTGTGATGCATGCATTTTGACACCAGTTCTCAGATTTTAAGACATTCTTGGAGATTCGTTATGCTTCTGCAGTGGAAGTGGCACATGTCTGTTTAAGGGAACATAAATGTGACACAGTATACCTCATGTGCAGACAGCAGGCACTTAGCATTTGTTACTGTCCATGTCATGCCACAGCAGCCTTGGATGGTCTCAACAATATTATGATTCACCACCCTCCCACAGCATGCACCCCCACCTGTCTGCCAAATGCCCCAGTACTACACTGTGTCGTAGAATACACGAGTATCCCTGTTTGTCCAGGCAGGAGTCCGTAAGTTCAGCATTTTGTAATATTAAATATTTTAAAAGCAGACTGTGGGTATGATTTTGACATTAGTAGGGACATAAATGTGTCCCACAAAGGCCCCTGGAAGTCAAATGTTTTGTTGCACTTCTGAGGTTTATCCAGGTGGATGGGACATCTGAACAAGCATAATTGTATTACGCAAAGTTCAGTTCTATTCTAGTATATAAGTACATTTTTTTTTTGTTTTTAACTTTTGTTGTTTTAGCTAAACCGCAAGAACATTTTGATTAATTTTTCTGTAATTTTGAAGACGTGAGTCGGACACATCTGACGACATATTTGTTTTAAATGCAAAAGAACAGGTTGTTGATTATAGAGCAATCATCAACATCACATAAATGCAATTTAACACAGTCCAAGAAATCCACAACTTATTACACCAGCTTAATGCAACATTGAAGGAAAATATGGTCATTAACAGATGGAACTGCAAACTCAGAGATTAACCATTGCTACAAAGTACATAATCATTCTTGTAGTTGCAGAGCTACAGTATCTATATGCAATCGCCTTGACTCATTAAAGCTGGTATGTGATCTTAGAGGGGACATTTTTATAGCATTATTATTATTCTCATTTAAAACATGTTAGAATAATTATTATGGTCAAATGTGCCCCACATTAATTTTCAATATTGCTTCGTTCATTTCAGGATTGCAGTGGTGCTGGAGCCTATCCCAGCAGGTAGCCAGTGCACCGCAGGGCCATCACAGAGAGACAACCATTCATGCTCACTCCAAGGTGGAATTTGGATTGACCAATTAACCAATTACCCATGTCTTTGGAGCGAGTATAGCCAAAGTACATGGAGAAAACCCATGCATACTCGGGAATGACATGCAAACTCTGCATAGAAAGGCCACGGTTCGAACCCCTCCCCAGACACAGCTCAAATCAGTGACCTTGCTGTAAGGCGACAGAGCAAACCACCACACTATCATGCCACCCAAACAAACAAAAGTGCCTGTACCCATACCCTACAAAAGTACCTTTTTCAGTCTGTACAAAAAAGGTCAGGTAAACAGAGCGTAAAGCCCGTCTTGTGACGTCCACAGAAAGAAAATGTAACTTGTGGCTACGTGTTACGTGTTATTAATGCCACGTATAGGTTGTGGCCATGAGATAGGCTTCTAACGCATGCCCACAATATAGTTAAGTCTCTGCCACAAGTTATAAATAGTATTAATGATAATAATACTTTCTTTCTTTACAATTATTAATTATTATTATTATTATCAATAATACCTGTAAATTTGATATTTTGTTATTGTGTATAGAGACATGTCCTTATACTCATCCACAGCTATGTTGCTATTACTTACTGTACTTCCTCTATGTATCTCTTTTCATTGTAAATTAAGTATCTGATATAAATGTCCCTGAACAGACTGCTGAGTGACTGAACTTGTACAAAACAATAAAGAAACATAACAAGAAGAAACACAAGTCTTAGATAAGCTTTCTAACTGTGTAGACTACCCGCTATGCACCTGCTATGTTGACTGGAAATATGCATAACTGAGCGCCGGCGACCAGGTGGATGTTGTACTGAAACTTCTTTGTGTTGGATTTTACATAGATTTCTTCCTTCTTCCTTTTAGAAATGGATGGATACTGTTTATGCATACAAGGTAATGGTCAGGTGTTTTATTGTTTTTCCCTCTAAGAATACTTTTTTTTTACAGAGGGACCTAAAAAAAGGGGCCAAAAGCCTCGACAAAACTTGTGCCTAATAATCCACTGTTTGGTCACTCTGCAGCTAATGAATACTGCTGCCCAGAAGATAGAACTGCTGGCCCTGGTTTATAAGCTCTGGTAGCTGAGATGAGAAAACAGTAAACAATAAATACAATTCTACATCATTGCTTGAGTACATGGTGGGATCTGTGGACAAAGTTATCTTCTACTTAAGGCTATTTCAAACAGGGTATAAGTAATTACAGTAAGGTGATGTTTTACAGGCACAAGGATGTGTTTTCTGCATAGATTGTTGCATAACAGCTTTGCTGTGACATATCTCTTCTGCAGCCCATCGCTGATAGTAGGAAGTCCTTGTTTGTGACCTTGGTTTCCTTTTCTGTCAAACAGGAGATGGTTGACAATCAATTTCAGCTGGGTGTAGGCTGCAGAGGATGGCAGCATAAGGCTGAACATGATTTATATGCAGACTCCAGCTCTCCTTGATATAACGGCGCTTAAATGCTTGAGCCTAAATTTTAACCTGCCGTTCCTTTTGAGACTGAAACAACTTGGTTTGGAACCGGAAAAGTCATTTTTCACCTGGAAACATAAAACAGTGCTTTTTCTTCATAATTCATTGCCCACTTAATAATCAGTGGGCAATGGCTGGGTTTACCAGAGCTTCAGACCAAATAATCAATATACTAAAAAGAGAAAGAAGGAATAGTGAGCCAGTAAAAAAAAAAAGGACCTCGCCGCATACAGTGGTACATGTCCATCTTTCAAGCTGTTGGACAGCATGACCAAAGAATTCAGCCACAACTGATAAAGATATCAAGCAAGTACAAATTCCCACCACCAAGGTCTTCCACAAAAGGTTGACGACCTATAATACAAAAGCCTGCAGATAATCAACCGTCATTTCCATTTTACTTCCATACAGTAAAGACTGTGGTAAACTGTGGTTCCAGTGAAACTGGTTTGAAAGCTGACTTTATTCGCCAGAAAGCACCAAGATTCCCAGACCCTACAATGGATCTGGAGCCTGAACCAGAACCAGAAGCTGAACAGTGTCTGTCTGAAAGCACTAAAACTCTCTCTGCAATATTTAGTGGCTATTCTCAGCAGTGCAGAAACATCTGCTCTTAAATGGTTTTGAATAACTGTTGAGTGCAGAGTCTTGCTAGGGTGCATTGCTTGGAGAATTTGACTATTTTTAAAAACTTTTTCAGAAGATAGTGGAAGATATTCAGCGATCCAGTAAATGGTGGACATACTGCAGTCAGACCTGCCTACAGCCACTTTCCACTTAGTAAATGTTCATTAATGTATGGTTGGTAGGTAG
>JAVQJG010002030.1:0-20900 GCA_036024015.1 Craterocephalus amniculus | reverse complement strand
ATAAACTAACACTTGTATTCAAATTACTTGTAAAATGCTCAAAAGCATATTAAAAAAACATGGATAGGATCAATGTTTTAACCATACAAATCATTTTTCTTCAGCGAACACATTTAATCCCTATTTTATTAGGGTTTAGGTTCTTATCCCTGCAGAGCTCACTCTGCCGTGTCTGTCAGGCCTGTGCATTATCCATTAAAATCTATTTGTCAGGGACACAAATCTCAGCTGCTTGTTTAGCAGCCATACAATTCTATTTAACCTGTATGCATATACGCACGTGTATGCATGGGTTCTCACCGGGTACTCCAGCTTCCTCCCACTGTCCAAAGACATGCATGGTAGGTTAACTGGGCACTCTAAATTCTCCCTAGGAGTGAGAGTGTGTGTGAATGGTTGTCTGTCTCTCCGTGTCGGCCCTGCGACAGACTGGCGACCTGTCCAGGGTGTACCCCGCCTCTCGCCCGTTGACAGCTGGGATAGGCTCCAGCACACCTTGGATTAAGCGGTTCAGAAAATGGATGGATGGCTAGTATGGATGTATATATGAATGTGTGACAATCAGAATTCTTGGAATGATTGTCAGTGAAGCGTCTTAAGATGAGTTTGTTATGAATTGGCGCTGTACAAATAAAGTTGAATTGAATTGAATTGAATTGAATTGAATTGACGAAGGCATATCCCTTTGGCTGACTGGTCAGCGTGCATAGCTATACCTTGGGAGGTTGTGGGATCAGTCCCCACCTGGGCCCTCCTTCGTCCTGCCACATATCTATCTATCTATGTGTATATACTATGAAGTTATAACCAGGCGTGTGTTTATATACAGTTTGTTTCTATTTATTATTCATTTCTTGCTGAGGTGAGGCTTCTGCTTCTCCTGGGAAAGGTTGGATGGGTGACCCTGCTTTCAAATCTCAATTAATAGGTAAACTTAATCTTATTCTCACCAAGGTATGCAGAAAAATCTCTGTGAACACAACATGATGGGACATGCAGCAGAGGTGATGAGGTGAGGTGATGCTATCATGTCAGCAAGGAGCAAAATCACCTTTTTGGTACCCCTAAAGGCAAAAAGAGAGTCCAGCCCAGTGAGATGATTTAAAGTGACTGGTTAGTGAGCATGCACACATCCACATGTACAAACACAAAATCCACCCATCCATTTTTTATTCTTCCTCCCGTGCAGGGTTACAGGATCCTGATCCCAGCAGCCGGTAGACAAGAGGAAAGGTTCACCATGGCAGGTCACGGCATCACACCACCACACACTCCCCACGGTACCAGCACAGACCGTCGGTCCTGGACTTTGAAGGTTTGTATCCTGCAGGGACCGCAAACCTGCTGCAGAACATGTTCAGCATCTGTTACCGGGGTGACTCGGTGAGAAGTACGGAAAACCTCGCGTTAACCCGAAGTTATAAGAGAAAATCCAGCTCTGTAGTCCAGGCTTCAGGTCTGTTGTTATGGTTGTGGGACTTGACCAGCTTTGTAAAAGATGTTGATTAAACATCATTTGACTTTACATAACTATGTAAAACCCTCTTGGGACCATAAATGACATAAACTCTACTGTTTCTGTTATTTTCTGTCCAACAGATAAAAACCTGAATGTCCTCATGCTACAGAGAAATGAAGAAATAACCAAACAGTTTCCTTCATAAATGATCCATTCCTCATTCATTTGGTGTTAGTTTGGTGGACAAATGTAAACATCCTTGTTTTTTTTGTTTTTTTTAAAACTTGTCTTGTCCAGAATCATAGTAGCAGAACAACAGTCTGGCTGCTGTGCTGACCCAGGAAAATCTGAATTCTGAAATATTTTTTAATTACTTTTGTTTTCTTACAACTAAATTAATACAATATTGCTGAACCTGTCTGGAGGGGACAGAAAAAGGCTAAAAGACACCAGAAAAAAAGGTTGTACAGAAAATATCCACGGCTGAGTTTTAGATTTTAGGAGTCACGTATTTGCTAGAAAAAGTGATTTAAAGTGTCTGTGACGTCATACGCAGTTTACGACCGCAGTTGCTGCTTTATGGAAACAAGCCTTCTTCGTTTATTTCTCATGTGAATTTCACAGTGCGTTAAGGGCAATAAGAACTCTATCTGTGAGAAATCAAAAGGGACATATGTACCTGTATATCTTAAAATCCATGTTGAACTCTCAGGAACTGCATTAAAATCTGAGAGTTGGGTGAAATAGACGATTTTATTCATCGAGCTCCATAGGGCCCCATTCATTTTGCACTCTGCCGATTGCCCCCAGTGGAATTCTGGTGGAACTGCAGCCAAAAGCTGGTACAATAGGACTGAATACTACTACCAGAATAGAAAGTGGCAAGCCTTAACCAGGCTCTGGAAGTATGCTAGCTGCTGCTTCACTACAATAATCCACAACAAGTGAAAGTGCTTCTTCTTCTGTGGTTTTTCATGTTGATTTATTTCCGGTACTTCCTCCTGTCCAAACACAGCCCTTCCCTCCCCCCAGGTCTAAAGCAGGATTTAGAAAAACCTGTTTTCATGTAAACCTTCATTCAGAATAAATTTTTCCATGGAAACCTGAATGAAGATATTTTAATTCTGAATTATTTAAATTAGAATAATTAATTCTGGATTAAAAAACATCCTGCAACTGCAGCCAAAGGTGCTGAATGGTCAAAGCCTCAGGGAACCCCTTATGCTCTTCCCGGTTGCCATCCAGGTTTGGTACCACAGATTTAAGAGATACTGATGTTTAAAAACACATTCAGTGTGAAACTCACATAGAAACAGGAGATCAGCTAATGTCCTGCAGTTCCTGTATATTAAATGTTTCTGTTTATGTGCAGCTGTATCTCATTTCTCTCTCTGTTACAACTGCTTTAATTCTACCAGGGCTCCAACTTTCACAAACCTGCTGAAGGTGTCCACCAGCCACAGGTTCAGAGTAAAATGTCTCCAACCCTAATAAGCATATTACGGGCTAAATTGCACTTGTAGGCAGGGACAAAAGCGTGAGCTTTAAGTGGCGCAAGAGTTTGGGAGACCATGATTGATAATTAGGCCACAGAAGATAATAAATAAAAGACAATGATTTCCCACAGCAACACATAATCAGTCAATAAAAGCACTGACGCAGAACAAGCGTCTGCCTGTTGTCTCAGAAATCCTAATCCTGCTCTGTCTTTGACCCCCGGTCATGCTTCATGAAACTGCCGAGGGGAACGAGGAGAGAACGGAGAGCTGGGAGCGACACGTTCAGTGTTGTGTTCAAAGCTGTGCGCTGCTCAGCTCTGCATGCGTCCTAACTCCTGCACTGGAGCTAGGGCTAATGATCAACGTATTACAGTAAATTTGTACTCAGGATGATGTCTGGAACATTATTTGCATTTTACACCCGCAGGGATTTTTTCCCAACTTTGTTTTTACTGTAAACTCTCAACACATACAACCAGAAATGACAAAATAAGCAATGCTGGTTTGATTTATTTACATGATTGGTTTGATTGATTTTTTCAAACAGTGCAATCCTGTCCTTTCTGAAACATGAATGCAGATTGTCTTCTGACGGAGTAAGAATGAGACTTCTACAATTACACTGTCAGGAGGATCCTTTAAGCTCTGTGACGAAGGCTAAGTGGCAAAGAGATAGCACAAACAGATAAAGCGGCGGAGTGGATTACCTTGTTTTACCTTGTAAAACCACAGGATTATAAGGCCCCATGTTATAGAAAACCAGATTAGCAGGCAATGGTTTGCTTAGCTGTTCTTAGACAGTGGGATTAACCTGTTTAACCACTTTTTGATGTCATGAGCTAGCTTTTCATATCAAGACGTGTGCCCTTTAAGCCCTTTTTTCTATGCATGTGCATGCATTTGTCTTCTGATTAGAGTTTTCCCAGGGAAGTAAACCTGAACTCAGTTTTAAGCATTCATAAACAACAAATGTAATCATATTTTGGGTTAGGAATATTAAGATTGCATAAAAACAAACAAAAACAGGTGAATTCCATTATAAAAAAGTTAGAAAAGTTGTCCTTCATCATTTGAACAAGCTGTAATCTAAGCTATTTGGAACATACTGTCAAAATGCGTGTTAGTGCTGCAACCTTTGCAGCTTCCCCCCAAAACAACACAAGACGTATTATTAAATTACTTAATGAAAGGAGCAATCAATTAGTTAATTATCAAATCAATTTAGTATGAATTAAAGTATTATCCTGCGGGCGAAGCCTGATATAAATGTCAGGAGCGGTAGTAATAGGGACAACTGAGATTCGGCATTCTCTGCTTCCTCTTCAACCCTTCTTTTTGCAACATTTGACACTATTTAATACAACTTTAGCTGTAACCTTTGAGGGAAACCTCGGCTAAAAAGAAGCAACATGAGGTCCATGCACAGTATGGAACTGCCCGAGGACTTCTGGATACCAATCGATTTGGACACTAAGAACATCACGTCGCTTAGCCCTTTCCTGGTTCCTCAGGACCACCTGGGGAATTTGGGTACCTTCTATGGGATGGCAGGGTTCATGTTCTTCCTGTTTGTGTTTGGCACTAGTATTAACCTCCTCACTGTTGCATGCACCATCCAAAACAAGAAGCTTCGGTCTCACCTCAACTACATCCTGGTGAATTTGGCCGTTGCGAATCTTCTCGTTTCCTGCGTGGGCACATTCACCGCCTGCGTCTCCTTTGCAAACAGATATTTCATCTTTGGTGCACTTGGATGTAAAATCGAAGGTTTTGTTGCAACACTCGGTGGTAAGATTCAGGTTTTCCAAGACAAGCAGATTCCATCTTGGCCTGACATTTGACTTGTCTGACAACACGCCTCTTTTATTCCAGGTATGGTTAGCCTGTGGTCGCTTGCTGTGATCGCTTTTGAGAGATGGCTGGTCATTTGCAAGCCACTCGGCAACTTTGTTTTCAAGTCTGAACACGCCATCGCTTGCTGTGCATTCACCTGGGTGTTTGCACTGATCGCTGCCACCCCTCCGCTGGTCGGATGGAGCAGGTAAGAAGCAGAAACACAAAATATTTGACTGATTTCTGCTGTCAGAGCCGGAATCAGCAGTGAAGCCTGTGTCATTATTCTTGCAGGTACATCCCAGAAGGCCTGCAATGCTCTTGTGGACCAGATTGGTACACCACCAACAACAAATACAACAATGAGTCCTACGTGATGTTCCTTTTCTGCTTCTGCTTCGCTGTTCCCTTCTTCACCATCGTGTTTTGCTATTCTCAGCTGCTCATTACACTGAAAATGGTAAGAAAAAGTTAACAGACAATAATTTCTAAAGTCAGAATCTGTCATACCTACTAATGGATTCTATGCACACGTACATAGACTAACACTTCCGGTTAAAGCCAAACCTATTTGGTGCATACAGTTTCTGAGGCATTCTGCATTAGTTTATAATAAAAACTTTGCTCAAACTTTAACTGGAGCTGTCTTTTGAAACATAATACTTCCTCACGGACTTCTTACAAGTAAATGATACAAACAGGATAGGATGTTTTTTAGTGTGTTGTCGTTGTCATCAGGAGTCAGAATTCCGAGATAATCTTGCCAGACATGATGAAGCAATCTCACAAGTCCTGACCGGGAACTTGTAATTCACACAGGTCACTGAGATACCAGATTTAAAGATGGCTGCACCCTGTACCGCTATTAGAACTATCTATGGTGCATTTTGTGTCCGTAAGGTCTCTCCTATAAACACCAGCAGGTTGTTGTTAGCATTACTACTTAGTTACGGCGGCTTAATTGTGAAAAATTGCATCAACATGTGGTTTATTAAAACTGGCTGGAGTTTTCATAGTGCTCAATTTTAAAACTGGGGTTTGTGATTTACTTGTTTTATCAGAGTTTGTAGACGCTCACAAACTAGTTGCTTGGGGGATATTTATTCTTTCCAAGCAACTGGAACACCAACAAACGGGTAATGACGTCACTTACTCGCGCCCACTCAGAATTTGAGACAAGTAGAACGCATTATTTGTGCTCAGGAACATTTGTTGTGCGTTCAGGCAAAACAATGTGCTGCAACTTTTTCACTCTATGACCTGGGGGCTAGCCGGTAAATGACTTTAGATTTAAAAAAACTGGACTTTTCTTCCCAGTTTTTTCTTGGTTTGGGCATTGAAGGGTCAAAATAATGGTCTTCCTCCTCTAACAGGCAGCGAAGGCCCAAGCTGAGTCTGCCTCCACCCAGAAAGCAGAGAGGGAGGTGACCAGGATGGTGGTGGTCATGGTGCTGGGCTTCCTTGTATGCTGGCTGCCCTACACTAGCTTTGCTCTCTGGGTCGTCAACAACCGCGGGGAAACGTTTGACTTAAGGACCGCGACCATCCCGTCCTGCTTGTCTAAGGCCTCCACCGTTTACAATCCTGTTATCTACATCGTCCTCAACAAGCAGGTGGGCTGACAGTCGGAAAGGAAATTTCATGGGACCTCCCAGAAGGGATGTGACATTCATGGAAGACTCTAAGAGTCAATTCTTTTCGTCAAAGAGGACAACTGATTCAGAGAGCTGAATCTTTATATGGGGCAAGACGGTCACTTCCACAGGAGGAAAAACTAGGATGACAAGGCAAGACAGGTTTATTAGCACATCACATTTCATGAACATGGCCTTGCATCACACATTAAAAACATCACAGATGCTGCAAAGAAAGTCTTTAAAATAGCAAAGGCTGCAACAATAAAATATGAATTAAGTTGAAACAATTAAAAACAAGAAAAGTTCTGGGTCTGGACCACATGTGAATTGCGACATCATTCAGGGGGCTGCCCGGTAATTGTGAAAAATATATAACTTATGTTATTTCTATATAAATTTGGGATTTTTTATCATGGCTGTCAAAACTAGACCATTAACGAAGAGATAAATCTAAATTTAACAATTTAATCTTATAACACATTAAAGCATAAATTCACATAAATCTTATTTATTTATGAAAACAGACCATTTTCAAGCCTTATATTTAGAGAATCTTGCAGGATGACCCATCTGATATATAATAAAGGGACAGTGTGTAATTTCTGACCCAAATATTAACCTAACGTGAGTAATAACAGAAGATTTCTGACTTAAATATCTGGTGTTTGACTCATGTCGGAACCCTGAGGTTGCTGCCCTCTTTAGTAACCAGACATTGTTACTGTGCAGGAGCGGATCTGTCTCTCATCGATCATGTGACCTGCAGCGGTTTGCCTTAATCCCCCCCATCTATAAACACAGAAGGTTTAGCTCTATGCTACTTTCCCCCCCTCCTCCATCTACAGTCTGTCATGGTTGAGCGAAGTAGGAAGGTGAAAGTGTGTCTGAGGAGGCCAGGAAGAGAAAGACTGACTAATTTCTGAGGAAGTTACAGATTTAGGAACCCTAGTAGCCAAAAATAACACATAGAAGCGTCACTGCTAACATACCAAGTTCCCCAACGTGGCTTTTAACTAATTTACGTCCTTTAACTCTTTGATTGGCAGCCGGATGGTGAAGCCGTCCATCCTGCTGCTGAGTTATTGTTTCAGAGACATGCTGTGTGACGATCAGACAGCTGATCGGTTTACAGTCGTGGGAGAATTCACCGTGTTTTCTTTCTGCTTTTCCCCATTCAGTTCCGTCAGTGCATGTTAGCGATGCTGGGGATGGGTGGAGGAGAGGAGGAGTCCTCCACAACACAATCCGTGACTGAAGTCTCCAAAGTCGGGCCCGCTTAAAACTGAGCAGAGAATCTCATTAATGATCTTCTTTATTGTAAATAATAATAAACAAGCGTGTTTCACCAGAAAAAATAAAATACCCCACTAATATCTTGATGCAAAGCAAAAAACTAAAATAAAAACCCATGCAAACATGTTTACTGAGTCTTTTTATTCCAGACATTGAACCTAGGACTTTGTAAGTTCTGAGATATACTTTTTTTGAATTTCTCAACACTTTTGTCTCCTCAGACAAAGAGAGAGGAGACTATAAACAGATAGCACGGTGCTAACAGGTGGCTAACTCAGAACAATGAGCTAAAGATGGGGTCTGCAAGAATGAGACCTTCTGAGAAATACTCATAGGATTATCAGAAGGGATGATACAAATAAAAACATGTTATTTTGGGGGGTGGGATGCCTTGTCTGTGCTTTGAATTCAGGTTACATTTACATTAAACTGGAAATAAGGTTTTACATGGTACTGGTGAGGGCTCCTGAGCGCCATAAATACGTCAGACTGACTGAAAAGGTTAAGAAGTTTTAGGCTGGATATTTAGATGAATGTGTAGCCTGGATTTTTTTTGGGGGGGTGGGGGAAGTTTGAGATCAGCTGTTGAAGTTGGAAGTGACTTTGCCTGAAGGTAAGCAGAGAAAGGAAGTTAATGATGAATGGGGGACAGGGAGAGAGGCTTAATCCAAACTTGAGCCGGTAAATGGGTAATTGGTGATGAGGCAGAGTGGGCCGAGTCTTCGAAGTCTGCGTTGAGTAATCCGGGAAGTATTTCCACGAAGCACGTATCCAGGCTTTCATAATTTCAGAGGCGTTGAGCCAAAAATCCAACATCTAGACGCATCATCTATCCACTTCGCTTATATACAAATGCATAAAGCACCGGGTTACCCGTGCTGTGCACTGTGAAACATAATGGTATTTAAAAAGACAAAGACATTCTACAAACAGTCTACACTTCTAAAAGGCAATGAAAATAAAAAAATTAATGACGAGGATAATACCCTAAAAGAAGAGTGTTTCTGCCAGAAGGTGCAACATACGGGGAGGCATAGATGCAAATAAATCAGATTAGCAGACGCAGAGATTTACAGAACGTGCTGGTTGCATTTACGCCTATAAATCAGTTTTTTGTAAGGAGGCGTAGACGGACTGACTGAGAGAGATGAGATGCTGCAGGACTGCAGAGGAGCATCAATCTGATTCACAATATTTTCTCATGACTGGTTTCATACGTTGACTAAATAAAATCTTCTGGATCTTTCCATATAAACAGATAACTTGTGTGGAGTATTAAAATGAGAACTGTTGTTTAGATAAATGCTCACAAAAGGAGACACGTTTATATTTATTATAGCTACAAGGGCTATGATGTCATCACCAACATGTTCCAGGCTGGGCGGACTCTGCCTGGCTCGGCTAGTTGTCATACGGTATGATCTGCTCCTCGCAGAAAGGGCTGCTGCTTATTAAAGGCTCCTCCATGAGAAGCAGGAACTTTGTTTTTGTTCTCGAGGGTTTTAGAACAAAATTACATAATTTTGTTCTCGCCCAACGTGATTGAGGACACTTCTTGACACATTGAGCTGGCTGAACTTTTTTCTTGTGGGGCTCTGAGAAGTGTTACGTGATTGGTCATAGGTGGGAGTAGATGACAGTGAAAGCATGAAGGGGGTGTAGGGACTTCCGCCTTTCTGTTACGATGAATTAACAGCTTTTACTAACAGCCGATCGAGGTGGAGAGAAAGTACAGAAAATTTTCCAACACACGGTAAATAAAGACACACATACTGCCGCCTGCACAGTCCTGCACTGTCACCGACCAATTTTCACATAAAATGAAAGACAACTTTAAAACGACTAAAGCCTTCAGCGTTGAAAAACTTTGGACAACCAGATCCACCAGCCGCAATGACTGCAGATTACCTAAACGTGGCACGGCCTCAGCTCAGACAGCCTTCTCATATTAAGGCATTAAGCAATGGAATAAACTACAAGAGAGTCTTAGATGGGGCACCGACCTGACGGAGTTCTCTCATAAAATCACCAAAGTGTTCTTAGCAAACCAGAAGTGTCAGCACTAACTGTATATGTGGATATTGGTTGTAGTTGTTTTTGTTTTCTCCAATGTTCTATTACAAATGAATTTATGCAGATTTAGGGTATGTTAATGTATGAACACTATTTGCAGCAACGTGTAATTTAAATCAAGGAATTTCGTAATGAAGTAATCGTGGTTTTAGAGATTATACTGTATTCAGTATTTAAATATTGATTGTTTTACTGTTTTCTGTTTTGTTTTTCTTCTTTCCTTTTTTCTTAAGGCTGTTTTAACTCATCTGTTCAGGAACCGCAGATGGAAATGAGCTCGGCTATATCTGGTGCAAAACATCTTTTTAATGTTTTTTGCATATGTCCCTTACAAATAAACAAATAAACAAACAAAAAAAGTGCTGTACACGAGTAGAATCATCACACAAAATAAAATTAGAACCAAATAAAAACATCAGACATAAAATCAATCCACTAATATCTAAAACATGTTTTTAACCTTGATGTGAAGCACTTTGGTCAACTGTGTTGTTTTTAAAGTGCTATATAAATATTGTGGAGTTGGACTTAAAAAATGACCAAGAAATCCATGAGACAGAAGACGAGGTTAAAACTTCATCGACTAGTACGCTGCTCGCCTCCAGGATCGCTTCATTTAATCCTAAAAAGCCTTGGAGCCTTTTTTTGACGTACCCAAATACTTTCCTTAAAACCTGATACCTAAAATGCAAAACCTTTGGCTTTTGGTCAATTTAAAAATAGAGATATATTTTTTTATCTAATATATGAAAACAATGTTATTCCTTCTGTAAATCCCCTAATTCTTTTCCCACAAACACGGTCATATAAACACCCATTTACCAAACTTTTATTTACTTTACTTAATTTAGCTTTTTAAATGAAACTAAAGAAAAAACGTTAAACTGGCACAGGCTGAGAAACCTGTGTGGAAGGGACCAGATGTTTCTAGGAAGCAGATTATGTTGTTCACCTGGTTCTTATCAAGATGTAGTGAGAAGATACCTGGCTCCTCTGGTACTAAGACTGTAATCCATGCATTATCTTATAGGTGGCGTAAGTCACCGTTGGAACGTATGTAAAGCTTTAAATCCCGTCTAAGAGCCAATTAAGTTGAGCCCTGCATCGGTCAGAGTTCCTATAAAAGCGGTGGGGAGGGCATGGCTCCGTCAAAACCCATCTTCAACCGCAACCCAAACGCAACAGAGAAACATGAGGGGCCATCGGCAGATGGAGTTCCAGGAGGACTTCTGGCTCCCCATCCCTGTGGACACGGACAACATCTCATCGGTTAGCCCATTCCTCGTCCCTCAGGACCATTTAGGAAGCCCGGGGATCTTTTACTCCATGTCAGCGCTGATGTTCGTCTTGTTCGTGCTCGGAACGGGCATCAACATCCTTACAATCGCATGCACAATTCAGTACAAGAAGCTGCGCTCTCACCTGAACTACATCCTGGTCAACATGGCCGTGGCCAACCTCATCGTGTCCTCCATGGGTTCCTTCACCTGCTTCTACTGCTTTGCCTTCAGATACATGATTCTGGGTCCCCTGGGCTGCAAGATCGAAGGATTTACCGCAGCTCTCGGAGGTAAGGACTGCAGCAGCGCTGAGGCATCCCGGTCGTTTGGATCCCGGTCTTATTCTCCCCTTTCTTCCCAGGCATGGTGAGCCTCTGGTCGCTGGCTGTGATTGCCTTTGAGAGATGGCTGGTTATCTGCAAACCACTGGGAAACTTTGCTTTCAAGTCCGAGCACGCTATCGGCATGTGTGCGCTCACCTGGGTCTTTGCTTTGGCCGCTTCAGTTCCTCCTCTGGTCGGATGGAGTCGGTGAGCGTGTGAAGTTTGAATGAAATCTTCTGCCCTTGCTCCCATCGTAGCGTGACACGAGATCCCAGAGCATCTGATCAGCGTCCAGATGTGCACGTCTCACTCATGCATGAATTCCTGGTGTCTCCAGATATATCCCAGAGGGCTTCCAGTGTTCCTGTGGACCAGACTGGTACACGACAGGCAACAAGTACAACACCGAGTCCTTCGTGATTTTTCTCTTCTGCTTCTGCTTCGCCGTCCCTTTCACCGTTATCTGCTTCTGCTACTCACAGCTGCTCCTCACCCTGAAATCGGTGGGAAGACGTCGTCTAAGTTTCCTTTGCATTCCCCGATTTGGATTTTTCAGCCATTTTCCTGCTGATAGTGATTTTTCTATGTTCACAGGCAGCGAAGGCCCAAGCTGAGTCTGCCTCCACGCAGAAGGCAGAGAGGGAGGTGACCAGGATGGTGGTCCTCATGGTGCTGGGCTTCCTGGTCTGCTACGTGCCCTATGCCTCTTTTGCTCTCTGGATTGTAAACAACCGTGGGCAACCGTTTGACCTGAGGCTTGCCACCATCCCCTCCTGCGTCTCAAAGGCCTCCACCGTTTACAATCCTGTCATCTACGTCCTCCTCAATAAGCAGGTGGGCTTACGTTGAGAAGATGCCGGAAGATTTTAACAGGTTTTGTGCTTCTGAATTGCAGCTGAGCAGCATTAGGCAGACACTGTCTGCACAGATGAGGCCGCTGAGGCACTCTCATGGGGATTTCAGGAAAAACTACAGGCTTGACCTGTCCCCAGAGAGAAACCAGATGCCAGTTCAGGCCTTTATTCTTCTGGAATAATAAAGATCTCTGAATCAAACATTAATTTACGTTCAAATTGAATTTACCTTATGAGTGTTTTAGGTTTTGTGCTGAACAATATACTCATGTTTAGATGTTTTTTATGGCGAAAGCATCAAGTCCAGTCCTGGAGAGCGAATATCCTGCAACTTTTAGACTCACCCTTCTCAAACACACCTGAACAGCCTCTGCTGGATGGCGTCTGATTCAGGGATAGTCGAGCTGGACGACTGGACTAGGGCTCCTCTGGCATAAAGGAAGGCGCTTAAGAGTTTGTCTTTGTTGTGTCTTTCAGTTCCGCTCATGCATGAAGAAGATGCTGGGGATGAGTGTCAGCGACGACGAGGATTCATCAGCAACTCAGTCAACAACTGAAGTCTCAAAAGTTGGGCCATCGTAGGCTCTTAGACGGTCTTCCTTCTGAAGTATTGTTTGATTTTTTTGCAGGCAGTTTTGCAAAGAAAAAAATCCCCAAAAAATAGAGAAAAAAATAAATGCTTTGCTTTGAAAAGTAATTACTTGTGTTGAAAGCTTATTTGCTGCACATTGCTATTAAGATCAAACAAATGCACTTTATTTATCTAGTGTTGTATTCTGACTTCAAAAAGAAAAAAAATACTTGTTTTTCTTCGGAAAATAAAGATGCAGGTCGACAAAAACCCATAATGTGAAGGAGTTGTTCAGTATGTCAAGTTTTATATACGTGTATATTTGTAGAAAGAGAATTAATAAAGAGATATTAACTGTAAACCTGCTTGGGGAATGGAGTGTGTGGTGGCAGAGAAAGAGGCTGATCGGTTGTTAACAGGATGCACCTGACGCGGTCTCACACGGATAAAGTTTCCCGGCTGACAAGCTACTTCAGCTATTTATGGAGAAAATAACAATATGTTGTGCAAAATGCAACTAAATATGCTCTCAAAAACATCCATCCATCGAGTCACTCTCAGATATAATCCCTCCAGTGCAGGGTTGGCCACCCCTGCTCCTGGGTGTCCTGGGCCTACCCTGAGGCCTCCTTCCGGTTGGACGTGCCCTCTCTGAGTAAATTGCTCCTCCTGGGTAGACCGAAAATTGTGGTTGGACGAGAACTAACAAAATTCCCACATTTTTCTGGTTTCCATCTATCACGTGACACAATTTCTGTCCCAGTCCACTGAAAACATAGCAGACTTATGAATTCTAATATAAATGAGTTTGCATCTACAAGTGTAATCCTTTCTCTGCCTTATCTCTCTCACTTTACACTGCATCTGTGTACTTTTACATTTCTCGTTTACATTTTACATTTCTCATTAATTTAACATATTTATATTTTAAGGCCGGGGGGGGGGGGTGTAAATGCGTAAATGTTTGGTGGTTGTATGAGTAGCTGTGGGTTACAGATGGGCTTCTTCAAATAGTTGTGGAGATGCGCCTTAATTCCATTCTGTGATTGTACAATGGTAATTAAGCTCCTATTTTTACTCTGAATTATAGTCATGATGGCCTTTAGAATATTTTTTTTTCCTTTGGGAAATGGGGGAGTGGACTATAGGACCCTGTAGCACCGCCTAAGCAATGTCCTCAATAGCACTTTATTTCTTACTTTATTTATCATACTTTAAATTGTTTTCAAACCAGTAATTTTAGACTTTTACTTGAGTAAAAAGCTTGAGGAAATACTTCTGCTGAAGTCTTTTTTTGCCCCAGTATCTATACTTCTACCCTAGGAAAAACCCTTGTATCTATACTTCCACCTGAGTAAAATACCTCTATTGGAGTCAAACCTTAGTATCTCTACTTCTGAGCAAAAACCCTTGTTTGAATGCTTCTACCTGAGTAAAACCTTAGTCTATGCTTCTCCCTGAGTAAAAACCCTTTAACTATACTTCTACATGCATGAAATACTTCCGAGTAAAACTTTACTATCCCTACTTCTACCTGAGTAAAAACCCTGGTATGTATTCTTCTACATGAGTAAAATACTTCTGAGTAAAACCCTATAAATCTACTTTTTAGTCAACCCCATATGCTTCTGAGTGTAACACCCCTACATGAGTGAAATCCTAGTATCCATACTTCTACCTGAGTAAAATACCTCGGAGTAAAACTCTATCTCTACTACCTGAGTAATGACTGGGCATACTTTTGACACCTCTAACACTGAATAATGGATGAAATTAAAACATAAACAAACCACATGTGATTAAATGTGCAACATGACCGCAGCTTTTTTCTTGACATACTGATGTTGTGACGAAGTTCTCTGCTGCGTGTAGCTCGCCTTGCGTCCCACGTGGATGAAATCTTTGTGGGCATCCAGCTCCATCTGTTGGTGGAGGCAGGTGCAGCCGATGACCTGCAGATGGCGCCATACTTACTGCACAAGCTACTGTCCCAGCACCATATGGTAACTGATTAATTTAGATTTTTAAATTAGAAACAACTTTATTTTTATTTAGCAGGATTTATTTAGTTATATTTATTGATAAAAATGAATTGTTCAGATCCAGAAGCAGTTAAAACCAAAACCATCCTTACCTGCCAGAGATAACTTCCTTATTTAAATCTATATAAAACATGTTTTTGTGTATTTCATGCACAACAGCACCGAAGACTCAACAAATGCATATTTTTCTTCCTTTACTGCTCTCAATCACAACACTGCAGGTTGTTGTTAAGTAGTTTAACCAATAGACAGACATGTAAGAGCATTATCCTGCAGTGTTTAAAGGATGTTCTGTAAGGTGAGCGCATACGTTCATGGACACGACTCAATGCCTTACTTAACCTTAAACTTTAGCCCTGATTTCTGACTGTACGGAAAACATTGACAGAAAGTCTCTAAAGTCACTTCGGCCCTCACAATGAGGAACAAGAAACAAATATACACACACAGTCATACGATGGACACAAACATTCACCATTTTCTATTCTTATCCAGTTTTATAATTTCTAATACTAACATTAACATTTAGAAAAATAATAATAAATGTGTTATTCCCCATCCCCCCAAAAAAGAAAAACTCATCCTTATATTCGGATTTTTATCCTGTTTTATACTAAGAATAAAACATGATTTTATTGTCAGAAATGTCCCAGTATTGTAATAAAGAGTGTCTTAAAAGCATGTATTACATGTTTAAAAGGGAGGTAACACATATAACTCATATTATATCCAAACAAAGAATATTCCATCTCAGCTTGTGCATCTCCCATTTGATTTACCTCGGTGTTTTTGGGAACTGAGGATGATCTACGCTGCAAATGAGACAGAAAAAAAACAGAGCATGGCCATTAAAAATCTAAATAAACAAAACAAGTCACAGTGAACATCACCTGATGTCAAGTGAACAAAAGACCACATGAAAATCCGGTGCCTTTGGTTCGCTTCACATCAGCGTGAGTGCAGCTCAGGAGCCAGTACACATCTCAGACCTTCACCTCTACTTACGGTGCTCAGAGATTCCCGTCGATAGTCGGGAGCAAATCCGAGTTCTGCTAGTAGTGAACTTTTACCAAACATGAATAGTTCAGAACTAGCGGAATTCCAGACCTACTCTCGAAACATCACAGCACCACAAGAAAACAGGGTTAAAAAGATTAAAACATATCGGTTAAGTACAAACTGCAGATCTTAAAAGATTTAAAGACACTCAAAGCACAATCCTCAGCTCAAGGTGGTTTTACATCTGTTTACAATATGACAAAAGTCCTGCTAAATGTAAATATCAGCATTTAAACAAACATATACAGGAGGTGGAAACAGAAGAAAAGTTTACAGATTACTTGGAGGTCGTTCTGGTCATGGTGTGAAGTCCGTGTCCCACATGGAGCTGCTATCAAATGTGAGGCAGCCACATCCAGGAGATGTGGCTTCAGAGAGGAGGGATTAAACCACCTCCGCATCGTTGATTAGCCTCACATTCTCCCAAAGTGACCTGTCATTCCGGAGAGATTAAAGTCTTACGGACTGAGCACGTCAAATGTAATCAGTCCAGGTTAAGCAGTTTTGCGGAGCAACCTGAGTTGTCCGTGTAATCTGCTTTGGTTTGTTGGGACATGGGATAGCCTCCCTTGTGTTACATTGGGTTAAACAAAGAGGTTAGAGGTTTACGGTTTAGAAGAAGGAAGCGCCACAACACCTAACCTGAGAAGACTTTTCCGTGCAGCGTGCCAGTCTGACGGGAGACTGAAGAGGCTTTACTGCTCTGTGAAAGTACTTATATGCTCCAATATGCAGGGCCCCGCCGAACAACTTAGCCAGGAAGAACCCCGCCGAGCAACCCTGCAGACTGCAGAATCAGCTCCCAACGTTTAGGATCCCTATGAGGAAACACCGGAGCTAGAGAGTTAAAAAGATAAAAATAAAACACAGGATAAGATAGTTAAATGAGCATAAAAAAACCAAACGTATCAGAATGATTAAACAAAAGTGATATACAGGAAGTCAGTTAAGGAACGCAATAAAAAATAATAATAGATAAAATAGACAAAATATATAAATGAGTAAATATATAAATAAATTAACGAAAATTAAATAATAATATAAATAACTAAATAAATAAATAAGTTAAATTAAAATCTAAGTTAAAAGTTGGGTCTTGACCCTCTTTTTAAAAACATCTACAGAGTCTGCAGCCCTGAGGCCCTCTGGCAAGCCGTGCCACAGGCGAGGGCCATAATATTGGAATGAGGAACAACCAAAAGGCTGGTACCACAGGACCTCAAGGTCTGCGAGGGTTTATAGTCTAAAAGCAGGAGGGATCAATAAGAAATCCAAAGACCATTAAGACATTTATTAACTACTGAAAGAACCTTAAAAACAACCCTGAAACGCACAGGGAGCCAATGCAGCGATTTTAAAACTGGTGTGATGTGTTTCCGTCCCCAGTCCTCGTCAGAACTAATGCCACTGATTTCTACTGTAACCTTAAACTGGAAGTACTCTTCTTGGGAAGACCATAGAGAAGGGCGTTGTATTAATCTATTTTACTAGAAATAAAAGCATCAGCACCTCGGTGGCTAGAAAGAGAGAAATGGACGGACTCAGGGGGTGTTTTTAAGATGATAAAAGGCTTTCTTTGTGACATTTCTAATATGTGGATTAAAATTCAGCTGAGAGACGCAAATAACACACAGATTTCTCACACACCGATAAAGTTTGAAGTTCTGCAGTTTGTGTGAAATGCTCTCTCTGTTGTTTTCAGGACTGATGATTAAAACGTCAGTTTTGTCCTGATTGTAGGGTCGCGGGGGCAGCAGCCTAAGCAGGGAAGCCCAGACTTCCCTCTCCCCGGCCACATAAGCAGCTCATCCGGGGGGATCCCAAGGCGCTCCCAGGCCAGCCGAAAGATATAATCCCTCCAGCGTGTCCTGGGCCTACCCCAAGTCTCCTCCTGGTGGGACGTGCCCAGAATACCTTCCCAGGCCACCCTGCGGAGGAAGCTTATTTCGGTCGCTTGTATCTTTGGGTCACTACCCAGCTGATTATTATATTATATTACATATATTATATTATATTGTGTATTATATCACAGTATTTCACTGTTTTAAGTCCACAAAAGATCGAAGTTAGTCATTGACTTTAATCACACATATTTACATAAAAATGTGCATCAACACACCTGGTCACAGTTTTTGAATTACATAATTAAATTGTATCGACACCAATTTATCTAGGACCCCAAAAACAGGCCACCAACACGTCCAAACAATTAGATGTCAACTATATCAGCCTTGTCATGTTGAAGGCTGTGAAAGACTGAATTCTATCCTTGTCCTGAACAAGACGTCACCCACTACAGTCACTCAAACTCAGAGCTAACACAAAGAGACATCTATTTGCACTCATACTTGTACAGGATGTACAGTTACAAAAAACAACTCACAGACTATTAACATTATAAGCCATTCTTTAATGTCGTCCTGATCCACAAACCAACTGGAATTACTCACTTTTCCTGTCAGATAAAAAAAAAGCTATATTATATTCTCTGCACATATGCCCAGACTGAACCCCATGTCTCTTCTCGGTCCAGAGTGTGATGATACCAACTAATGTCCAACTTGCATAGGTTTTTTTATGGTATCATGCATGTCATCACCTGCTGAATTAGCAGAACATGAAGGCCAGAGAAATAAAAAACAAACAAACCGTATAATCATTTCGCCATTACCTTACCAAAATGACACATCAAATCACTACCATTACAGTCGAAAAGGAAAATGATTAACACTACTGTAAAACTCAGCCTACAAAAAAGCAGCAGGTGCTTCTGAAAAGGTGCAAACCAGGCAAACACTGAGTTTCTTAGTAAGGATCTCAGGTGCAATAATGCAATTATGACTTTGACACGCGTTGCGGGTCCAAAGGTCTGCTGGGGGGAATCTTCTTTCCGGAGGGATTAAAAAGAGTGTTGTTAACCCCACATGCCAGTCACAGAAACTGTGCTATAGATCTTATGTTATCTTAATCTCATTTAAAGACTTGTCTCTCCTGTAAAACTAACCCGGATCAAGTACCACAGCATCAAAAGCAATATAAAATGTAAATTTTGTTCACACTGATCAACTTCCAATTTGAAACTAAATAAAAGCAGTAGCCATAGCTATACTCAGCAATATGAAATTACACCCTTGTTTGTTCCCATGAACAAGGGTAGCCCAGTATAATATTTCTACTAGTATAGAAACTCAAATGATCATTTGACATAGATTTGCTCGTTATTTTTTTAACATGTTTCAGCACATTCCTCATTAACACTGAGGATGCAGTATACACCCTTACTTTCCCCCCTTCAAATAAGGACAAATTATTTGCAGAGTGGAATTTCTTTGACATCTCATTAACGAAATGGAGCAAAGTCACTGTTTTTTAGGTACAGTTTACCTCACTTGAGAGCCACTACTTGGCTGTGAAATTCAAATGCAAAACTAAAAAACCTTAGTTTGACCTGTGATTAACACTATCAACTAATGAGGTTCAGACCCTGATTGGATTTGTGTACAGTGAAAAAAAATTTGGATTACCTTTAATCCTTATACAATCAAGAATATTTTTATCCTTTTTTTTATTTAAAGAGACAATTAAGTTTAAAGGTCACTCTTAGGTCCATAAATACACACATAAGACTGGGCAAAAAAGTGAAAAACTCAGAAAATATGATACCACAGAAAAGATAATCAAAATAATCTAAAAGAAAAATTGCTCCTACTGGCCAACTTTGGATGCTGGAACCAGAAATAGATGCAAATACAGGTCTCAGTATCAGTAATCTGACAGAGGAGGATAATCATCCCATCATCCTTGACAACAAGCATCATGTGACACACCTTCTCATCAAAGAATCCAACTCAAAGTTGCTACACCCTGGTCCAGAAAGGTTTTTCTCCTAAGTGCAAAGGCAGTACTGGATTCTGCTTGGGCGTCAAAAAATCAATCTACACCAGAGGAGATTTGCTGACTATCATGGATAGTCAAGAGTCAGAAGAGTCCAGTCCATGGAGAGCCAATTCTATCAGTGCCTGTACTAACAGACTTATTACCAGTACAACTGTGTCCGTAGTAAAAATTGCTTTTGCGCCCCCCTTTCTTCTGCGCAGTACTAGATTGTTTCGGACCTTATATGGCTAAGGTCGGATGACATCATGAGAAATGCTGGGAGTGGATTAGTACTCCCAGATGCATCTGTCTAGAACTCATCAACATCCTTGATGCTGCTGACTCCCTGCTGGCTCTCTGGTGTCTAGACAGTGTGGTGAGTCACTTGTCGTGGGACTTTATCTGAAATCTTGTCCGGCCAAAGAACAAATTTCCAGTGCATTGAGCGAGAACTGAAGGAGAACTTGGAGCCTCACTTACAGGAAGGTTTCGAAAATCCCCAGATCTGCTCCTTGAGCTCTGCACTTTGATGTATAAACACTGAACCATTTTTTTTAGATTTATCATGCAGCTGGAGATGTTGGGAGAATGTTGTTGTCCATAAATTCTGTTACAGTGGCAGCGCGGTGGCAGGTACAGGGATTTATTTCCGGCAATAAATCAGAGTCGTTTCCAGTGAGGGTTGGACTCCCTCCGACGCCGATTCTGTTAATAGTGTTTATGAGGGGTTGAGGGGATCCGGTTCGCGGCCTCAGGATTGGGTCTCTGCTTTTTGCGGATGATGTTGTTCTGTTGGCTTCGTCGGGCCGTGACCTCCAGCTCTCGCTGGAGCGATTCTCAGCTGAGTGTGAAGCGGCCTGGATGGGGATCAGCACCTCCAAATCCGAGACCATGGTCCTCAGCTGGAAGAAGGTGGTTTGCCCCCTAAAGGTCGGCAGTGGGGACCTGCCCCAGGTGGAGGAGTTTAAGTATCTCAGGATTCTGTTCACGAGTGAGGGAAGGATGGAGCGGGAGATCGATAGGCGGATCGGTGCGGCGTCTGCAGTGATGCGGGCTCTGTATCGGTCCGTCGTGGTGAAGAGGGAGCTGAGCCAGAAGGCA
>JAVQJG010002029.1:0-11395 GCA_036024015.1 Craterocephalus amniculus | reverse complement strand
ATATATATATATATATATATATATATACATATATATATACATATACATACCTACATACATTTAAATGGTTCATGCTGGAAAGTGTTTTCAAAAGATTTTTTACAGACAAAAAACTGTTTGAATATGGACAATGAATGCAAATTATAAAAAGTCAAGTCTGTATATTACCGTAAAAGTTTCCTAATTCTGCTTTAATACGTCTTGGACTGCCAGCAAAGTGATGTTAGTATGAAACAAAACTCAGACTGGAGCTGTGCTTTGAAAGTTGTGACTAGTGTTGTCAGAATAATAAGAAAACATAAATAATAATCAATACTGTTTTCATTTTTATGCATTATTGAAGGGGAAGTTGAAGGGGAAGATTAGCTTAGCAGAATGACTGAAAACATGATTTTCTCCAGCATACTCCCATCAATTATTGATCAATACCTACATTTTAAAAAAAATTGTGACTTTTTAAAATGTACTTAAAGGCTGCCTCTCTTCAAAATATGAATGATATAACAAGGAGGCTAACGAATGGAAACAAATGGAAAATGAGTTCAATAGAATAACTTGAGGTGTATCCTTCAAAATTTCAGTCAATCAACTTATCATTTTCCAGGTTATAGACTAAATATTGAAAGAAAAAGCCTTTGTCTTTTTCTAGCTTGTTAGCATTTGCAGAATATTAGCATAACCTAGATTCAACAGGAAATTTTTACCAGATTTTAATCATCAGTTGTTTTAAACCCCTCCCTGCACATTTTCTTAGTGCAAGCTGGATCATATGACAGTAATTCATGTTAAATGAAGGCAGAAATACTCACCTTGAGTGTCGAAGTCATTAAAGTAGCCCGGACAGTTCTGTTCTTTCACCCCAGCCTCAGTTTCATCCCAGCACAGCCATCCGTCCCACGTCGTGTTACACATCGGCACCGCTAACCACAGCACACAAAACACAAAAAGTGTTACAGACAATAAGATCATTACAGTAACCATGTTTTGTGCTTCTGCTTTTTATTCTGAGGGTGTTTTAAAACATTTTTCCAATTATCCGAGAGTCCTTTAGAAATAGAGACAGAAAATGTCCGAGCGACAATGTATTTCTCAGCTTTTGAATATATGAAAACATTACCTGGAAAGCAGCTTTGGCTTTTATTGTAAATCACAGTCTTTGAGCTTGTGTTAGTCATGGCTAGTCAAAATATTGGATTCTACAGTTTTTTTTTAAATATCAGGCTACATGAACCAATACAAAACATGCCATTTTTTTCACATTGGATGTTTTTAGGCAATGACAATATGTGGTAATAGCAGCTATTGAGCGTGTTCGTTCCTCATCCTCTGTGTCATATATGGTCACATATCAGATTACACAATGTCATCATTTTTGGCATATCTTTCATATATCACTGAGCGCTATGATTTTTATAAATTCATCATATAACTCATATATTTGACATGTTATTATATTCAGTTAATGATTCTTGAATAATCTTATACCATTTTACTTAGAAAGCATATTTAAAAAACCAAGTCAAACCGAAGATCATTAAAATATTTTGTCATAATTTCACAAGCATTGAAGTATATATTGATTAGTTTAAGTCACATCTCATATTGCTCTGGTAATAAAAACTGTGATTTTCCTAACAGGGGCAAAAAGTACTGACATTAATAAACTTATGGTATAAAATTTGTCTTTACCAATATTTTAAAACATTATTTCTTTGTCTTGCAGCAGTTTTAGTTATTAATGAGAACTTTTTTTTATTCCCTGAGAATACTCACCGATGGATTTTTTATCATGGGACTCTTTCAAGATCCTCTGGAAACATTGGAACTGGGCTATAGCAATCTGATTTTGGTGCTGACTTTCAGACGTCGCCACTGTCCGCAGCTGAAACAAATAAGCAAGATTAAATAAAGCATGAGATTCTGTGGGATTCTGTTAATTTCATTTAAGATCCAAAATACATGCTTCAATTTAGAATATGCAGCACAAATCCAGCACGTATTTGTGTGTGTGAGAACAGGTTTGAGGAGCGAGCGCAGATGCCAAAGTACTGGACTGTCATTTCCACACACAGACAAGTTTTTGTCTATCTTCAAAAACTTTTTCATTGTTTTTTTGAACTGGTTCATTTTGGTGTGTGGGGTTTGTATGCATCCTTTATGAAGCGATGGCCTCATTGCCTCAAAATATGCCTTAGAAAATTCCCCAAAATCCAAAATACACACAAATTCCTGTTTTGTTTCATTCTCCAGCATCTTCTTCTGTGAATGTTTCTTTACATCAGACAAGTACAACAACATTTCCATAGGCTGCATGGATTTAAACACATTTCTTGAGATGATTCCATTTTTATGGAAAACTTTCGAAACAAAATGATTTCTGTTGAGCTGGATGCAGTCCTAGTTTCGCAAAATCTGACAGAAAAAAGAGCATTTTTGCCCCAGAATGACACTGCTTTAAAAATAGTTAATGCCAAAAACTCACCTTGTTGAGGATGCAAAGCGTCAGGAGAAATATGCCGTACAAATCCATCTGGGCTCTGATCTTTATCTTATAAAAAAAACAAAACAAAAACAAATATTCTTGTTATACAAAGAAATATCTCAAACAAAACACACTGGGACTAGATGTGTGTGTCGCTGTGCAGCTGGATGGTATTTTTATAGAGTTATTTTTATTGGATCTGGAAGAACGAGGAAAAATTTCAGCACTATTGCAAACATTTTTCCCCAAGTGTTTCCTGAGCAGCAGCAGTGTGCAGTGTGTTGACAAGAGCTCACACTCCACTGGCACACCCATTAAATCACACTTTTGATAGGTTTTCAGAGCTGTGTGTGTGTGTGTGTGTGTGTTTCTTTGCTTATAATGGGCTTGGATAATTTTGCAAAATGCATTGCAAATGAGTGATCATTTCTGTTACCTGATCCCAACCATCAAAATAGCTTCTACACAAGAAAAACCTAATCTCTGTTTCTATCCTTCACTTCAATCAAATATCATTTAAACAAGACTTTTTGATGTTTAAAAGGCAAATTTCTCCTTTTCTTTGGGGGGCAAGGTTAGAGATTTGGCCCTTTAGCTTCCTGTTCTACCCACAGCTTCCTTCCTGCGTGCTGCATCATGCATGCTGAGCAGCTTTAATCACGGTTTGAGCCCGAAGTATAAATGATATAATATACAGATAATGTGTTGTGGAAATGACGACAGTTGCTGGTTTCATCATGATGAAATCAGGAGTCTACAAGTGAAAGTGGATTTTTCTGGCCAGGTTAGGTTGCTGCACGGTAAAATCCATATTTAGTATGACAGACCGAATCTTCTTAGAAATGCTTCATTGCTTTTTAAAAGTAGTCTTCCGGAAGAGTTCTCCAGACTTTCTCAAGGACTTTCCTAAAGCTCTTCTTTGGATCTTGGCTTTTTATTTATGTTTCTCTCTGTCATGATGGTTCCACTCTGCTTCAGTAAGGCTGACATCAGGACTTTTCTCCTTGTTTCCCTCCATGGAGACCATTTCTGATGGGGCTTTGGCCATTAGTAAACGGATCAACTGAAGGCTTAGATGCTTTTATTAGGTCCTGCTTCCTGGTTTTTGCTGGATTTGTTCCTTTTTCTTCACATCACTTTCAAGTCATATCTGCTGTAGACATTTCTTCTTCTGCACTTGTTCAGACACCCTATACACGCTATGCTGTGATGCGTCAAGTTTTCAGCCTACAACTCTTTTTTTTTTTGCAGCAAAAATGTAATTTTGTTCGTCAAACTGTTATTTTTGCTATTTTTCATTGATACAAGCAGAGAAAATAGCCTACATATCTTAAATGGATTATTTACCAAGTTGTCTGTTGTATATAGACACACCACTGTTTCATCCTTTGGATCACTTTAAATCTTTTTTATGCTAAGATGATTCGTAAGTGGCATCCCAACCCAGAAAATAAACTCTCCTGAGACAATGTCTGACTGAAAATTAGTAAAACGGAGTGACTGCAGCAAGAAGAACTCCTCCTCATGACCATTCTAATTAATACAAGAAAAATGGCTTATTGGAAACTAAATATAAAGAAATGTGAGCTGGCTTTATAGATTTGCACAAGACTGCAGTTTGATTTGGGGAGGGGGGGTCCGTTTTACGTGATGTTACCCCCCTTGTTTCTGTTAGTGTTGCTGTGTGTGTTTATTATGGGACATGAAAAGTATTTAAAAAGTCTAGAAAACAAGTGACCATATGTGGAACATTAGAAAAGGTTGAAAATTGTACTGAAAATAAATACTAAACAGCTTTGTTTTGCACTTTTAGTTTTTTAATAAAATACTTACTGTGAAGCTTTATCTCTTCATTAGAACACCCCCGGATTTCTCTGAAAAGTCTGTTTCTAAAGATGGTCGTCTGATTGTGATCAGAAAAACAACTAAAGCAAGATCTTGATCATACCCAGACACGTGTAGATGACATTTTTAAATGCTTTAAGGGATTAAGAGTGACTCAACATAAAATTTTTTATCCTCCTGTAAAATACTTCCTCTTTGCCTCTTGACAGAAGCTTTTTGTTGTTAGCTGTGACTAATTTTAAGGTGTTTTGTTTCCACAGCTTCCCATAACTGTTAAAGTTTGCACACAATGCGAGGGAAATGTGGTTTTAATTACATTGCTGTTTAACAAGGTTTTCCATTGGCTGATATGTTAACCTTTTTTAAATTGGTGTAGTTCATAATAGCATTAACAAATAGAAAGAGAAATAAAATCTGATCAGAAAATTTCTTTCAATGAAAAGGAGCTTACCTTTGGGAAAGAAGAAAAAAGAAATAAAGCTTAATGTTCTCCAGAGCCAAAAATAATCCTCCAGTCTGAGACTTTATCTTTGCTGGAAAAATAAAAACAATGAGAGGCTGTTTGTGTGATTTCCTCAGGAGTAGTTCTTCAGTGTGAGTGTTTGGCACGGGAGGCAGAGGCGACACTGAGCTGAGCTGCGCTGATAAAAACTCGCTGCTGCTGCAGATGACATCACATCCATGCCTTTTGTGGAGACATTTCCCTTGAGAGTAATGATGAATCCTACAAAAACATTCATAATTAACAAACCAGAGAATTTTTTTTATCATATTTGTATAAAAAAATACTATTTTAAGTGACAAATATAATTTTTGATATTTAAATATATTAAAAAAGAACCCTAAACATTAGATAAGCATGTTTAAACATAACATTTGTTGTCATTCAATATGCAAAATTAACTATTCTGAGACAGAGAACGGGGAGCAGTAATCTTTTTTTTTGTGCTAATTTGTCACCAATATCAAGTCAATAACCTTCACAAATAAGATTAACAGCAAATTTAAACTTAAAAAGGTCTTCCCTCTTTAGTAAAGTATAACCCCATTTTTATTCTCCACTTTAACTGTTTAAAATGTTTTTTTTTTCAATTATTATATGAATAACTATTATTGTTGTAGAAGCCATAACAGTTTTTTTAGTTTCCATTTTGTAGCAATGTCGCCCTCTGCTGGTCACAAGCTCCATAGCAACAGTTGCCATTTTACCACCACTTCATGATTGCTTCTCAATGACTGTAAAATAGTTGTTTCCCCTCGGTCAGCAAAATGATCACCCCCGGAACGGCCAGGCAGTTTTTTGGTAGGTTCATCATCAGGGACTTCCAAGTCATGGATGGTCCAAGTCCAGTCCCCGAGGGTCACTGTTTTTACTGGTTCCATGCTTCAGCACACCTGACATGGTTGGTGCCAAACCTTACAAAAAGCAGTCAGAGGCAATGAATGTTGCAGCAGGGAACCATAAAGCCATAACTGGTGGGAAAGGGGTTGTTTGCGGTTGTGAATTGGTAAATTATTCTGATTAATGTCGAGGAATGCAAACGTATCTTTGAATTCAAGTTCGTTATGTTATCTTGAAATGTTTCCCCCCAGTACTTGTAGTTTTATGTGGCTTAAGGCTTAACGTAATACACAGATGGTGAAGAACCAGACAACCTTTTTATGATGGTCTTTTATTTTTTACTTTACTCTGGAGCTGTATGAAAGAGCTGACATGGACGGATGATGAAATAAGTATGACAAACACTGTACAAACCTTTAAAAAAAAATCCAACTTACCTCTGTGGTTGTCTTTGTTTCATATTTCTTTTCTTCTATATCCTCGTAAAACACACAATTAAAAAATATATATCATATCTTTTGGATAAGTCCAAGGACCTCCCAGCAAGAGGTTGAGGAATACTATCTGGAGGAAAACTGTCAGTGATGAAGTGAAGACCCATCAGGATTAAGCCCTCAGCATAGTTGTGCTACTCCTCATGTCCTACGGCCCAACAACATTTCTACTTGGAGAAGATGGAAAGACCCAAAATTCTGACGTTCTGTTGCAAGCTGCTCATATATCACAGAAGTCCTACATTCATCAAGAAGTAGCAGCTGTGCAAACACATCTTCTGGTATCAATTTAATTAGTTTTAATACAGAATTTCAACAAAATTAGCCTTTATATCTTGCACAAATTATCTTGGTTAGTTATTGCATTAAAATGAGTTTGTGCTTATTAAGTGATGATTGCTGGAATACTTAAACTGAACTTTGTCATGACAGGGTTTTGCTGTGCAAACTCAGCTTACCCAGAGAGCATTGGTTTATTTTGTCATTGCATTTCTTTAGAACTTATCATACAGGCATTAAACATTGTTGTTCAGGTTAAGCTTTAAATTATGAAGCCATGTTTGATTTCAATTGATATTGGTAAGGAAATTACATGGAAACATGATTACAAACCCTCTTTATCAGAGGCAAGTTCAAAGCAGGTTTGGAAAAATGTGACATAAAAGCATCAAGAGTTTCTCTTGGTTATTGATGGTGTTTGTTTCAGTAGAATAGCGTACTGTGAAAGTCCCGAGCCAGCCCATGTTTATTCATCTCACACCCAGAAAGCAGGAAAGCAGGAAATGGCACGCAGCCATGAAGAGGCAGTGTATAAGACAAGATTATAACTAATTTGTAACAAGCTTGAAAATCGGTGTTTATGATGCCAGCTACAGTAATAGCTCTTTGGAATCGTTGGTAATCGTTTTGTCAGAGCATGATCACTCGTAACAAAAAGCCTAAATTTCAGCTCATAAAAATGGTTCCGTGCCACTTGTGTTTTGAGACTACGTTGGCCCGTTACTTGAGTAAATGACTGATTTACAGGTCAGTGTTAAATCTGTTATGAACAAGTCGCCAGCCAGGGCCAGGCTTTTTGATCAAATCCACTAATCTATGAAGGGCCACTAAGAATGTTGTGTTAGGAGTTTGTAAACATGTGATATGTCAAATTAAAGAATATAACCTAAACTTTTGAACCTAAGAAATTATGTGTTCCTATCCTTGATCCTTCTTGAGTTATTGTCAATTGAATATTGCTAATTTTTGTGAAAGAACATTTTGAACTGATAGAACAGCTCTTATATCACTGATATTTATTTTCTAGATGAAATTAAATGAAAATTAAATTAAAAAAATTCTTTATTGATCCCAGAGGAAAATTCCATATTGTAGTGCTCTCGTTCTTCAGGCTGCTGGAAGGAATGATCTTCAGTGAGAGGCTTGTTCAGGTTTGATGCAAGAAGCTAACAGTTCCATGTCTCCTTCGCAGATCTTCTCTTTAACAGTGACATGTCCAGGGTGACACCAATGCTGGTTAACCAGCACTGCAATTTCAACTTTTGAGTTGTTTATCGATCTGCATGGACCATCTCTAAGCCATTTACAGATGCATTAAATAATAATAACACATAATGCTGCACTCTTTGTTCTTACTGAGTACTTGTTAGCACCTGGAGCTCATTCATTTAGTCAGCTAACGATCTCACCTTCCCCATCACAACAGTCGGAAGAAACTTTTAAAATCTCCACTGTTTTTCTGTCTGCTGCACTCCTGCCCTGCATCCTCTTCTCCTCCTTTTGAATTCCTTTGGGATTTGAAGTGTTATTTTACTGATAATCTTGAGTTTGGAGAGCATTATCAGTTAATCCAGGTGGTAAACAAGTTGCATTGCCATGGAGACAGAGCATAACACGTCTTGAAAGAGCAAAAAAATATGCAGAAAATCTCCTGTGTAGCACAGTCTTTTGACCAGCATGAAAAATACTCCTGGACTAACCAAAAATGAGAGCCAAGGTCTAAAACAAAGATTGCTACAATATAAAAATTAGGAGAGCTAAGACAGAACCAGCGCAAATTTTGCTGCCACCTAGCGGCGCATTTGAGAATACAGCTGATTGGAGTGCGTTGATTGGCTGCACATCACTGAGAACTTGCATAAGTTCTTTAGTGCATCTTTAGAGCCTTTTTAAAAAAGATTACATTGAGTTTCTAATGAGACAGATTTTAAGAAATGAAAGGTGGCTCAAAACTCTTTAAAAACTACAAATCTTTTTGCTGCATTTCATAAATTCTGAAAAGAATTCAACTGTTTCAGACCTCAAACAAAAAAATGCATTTAAAATTCTCCTCTAAGTAACCTTATTCATGTCTAAGAACCATGAAATACATATTTTGTGCTCAACTGATGGTAAGATTTATTCATAGTTTGCATACACTCAGTGATGCTCCACACAGACCTAAAGATTGCTGTGATCTTCTTGCAGTGACGAAGATTGAAACATTTACAGTAATTGCTGATTTGTGGGGTCTTTTAAGGACTCTCATCCTTTCATTCTTTGCAGTTTTTCAGGCTGAGCTCTCACACTCACACTCTTTGCCCTGAAAGTTTGCTGGTCATTTCAAAGAGCTGCTCCATCCTCCTGCGTATCCTCTTGTTGACACAAATGTTAAAAATAACTGTTTTCGACTCGTTCCAGCTTGGACTTGTGGAGAGGCAGCTCTTGGAGGTTCTCCAGGGTGTATACTGTTTCAGAGCCCAGTGGACAGATCCTGACCCCTCTGCTGCTTCTGGGACCCTGAGCCGACCCGGCCCGAGCCAGGAGGCTGGAAGCGTCTGCCGGAAAGTGAGTCAAGCCCAGGATGTGTGTCCGATCTGTCAAGAGGAGCTGCTGCAGAAAAAAACAGCTGCTGTCTTATTGCAGGTGTGTTTGGGTTGAGCTTTCACACTCTCATTGTTTGATGATGATGTTCTAGTTTAACTTTTATTGCCACGCTGACCAGTACACGACCCCATGCAGAATTATTAGTCCCACCTCAGCCCAGCAAGCTGTTGAGGAAGCTGCCAGTGCAGCATCGGATGTAATAAAATTAGATTTAAATCTCCAGAAGAGGGCTTTTTCAGCTTTCTGCTGACCCATTTCCTGTGCTTTCACCCGCTGTCCTTGTCTCTCCCAGGTTCAGCTGCGGCAACAACGTGCAAGTCACCTGCATGGAGGGGAAATCACCAAAAGCTTTCAGACATGCAGAAGATGTTGAAATGCCCTCTGTGCAGGAAGAGCAACAGCTCTTTGAAGTAACTCCAAATGCAGGGAGGAACACAAAATCTCTTCCACAGAGCTGAAAGAGAGAAGCCAGACAGCTTCTGGGTCTGTTCCCTCACTGATGTTTCATCCATGACAAACCCACTCACCCACAACAGCACACCATGGGTTTTCTATGCTGCCGGGGTAAATAAAACCGTAAAGGCTGTTTGGTTATAAATTATAGGGCTCAAATGAGTTTACTTTCATCATATGTCAAATTAAACAGTAATCATGGTAGAACTGAACTCCTTTTTGTGGAATTTATGTATTTATTTCCTTTGTTTCGCCAAACCATTTTCCTTATTGGCTTATTTGTGTGACTGGCTTATTTATACCATTCTTTTACCCTACTGGTTAAAACTACGGGTTCTCGCATCCGATTGAATGGGGGAAAATAGATCCCTCCTTCTTGGGTACTCTTGGAAAATAAATCATATATATGGCATGAACACAAATTATTTTATGAAACTGAATACAGATGTCAAAAACCCATTTTCTCCATTCAAAAAAATAAAAATGAAGTCTTTTGTGGAACCAGGAAAATCGTGTTGATGTCACAAAAAACCTTCCCCACCTACTGCCATTTTTGTGGACCCAGCACGTAGTTTTAAATGTGCCACTAACATGTAAATAAGTGGAGGGTGTCAAAATAACATGGTTTGTTTCACACCGTGAGATTGGGTTGAATGAAGCGAGAGGAGAAACAACAAAAGCATCAGTAGAACTAAAGGGCCAGACAATAAATATTTGGTATGAAGTAAGTTTATTAATTTAGTGCACAAAAAAGCAAGACTAATGACACTACTATTATTACAGAGGTAAACACAAGAGGTGTCTGTTTAGGAAGAAACAGAAGCCTGTGAGGTTGGATGGCTAAATACAGGAGGAGCACACAGATCACATCAAAATCAGTACAGATACATTCAGCTGAATCACTTGAAAACCAGAGTGGCAGTAGGGCTGTTTTATCAGTTCACAGACTTCTCATGTTGCTGTTGAAGCTGAAGTACAGGGTGTTTCTAAGCTCTTAAGAAAAAAATGCTGCATTTTTTTGGATGGATACACAAAATGATGAATTATTTGTGTCTGTTTGTGGCTACATTTAAAAATGAAAAGCTCTGCTTTTCATATATACTCCCTTGAAGAGGCACTCTTTGTGCCAACCCCGAAAGAGCCCACAACATATTGCACACAAAATCATCAAAAATCGAATTGTTTGACCACTCCGACAGGAAGAAAAACAGCACAAATTGGTTAAATCACCGTCACATATTACAGAAAATGTTGTTTTACAATATACATACTGAGAACATTTATGGATTTACAGAATCAAGGCTAAAGTCAACTCATCAATTAAATAATGCAACAGTAGTAACGAGATGGAAGACTAGAAAATTTGTTTTAAATTTTGATTTACTGGTAATATTGCTGGAAAACAGTTCATCCGGGTTATCATTGTCACACTGTTGCTACTTTTGTTTCTTTTGACACTTAAAATATTTGGGAATGGTGCCAGTGCTGCTGCTGAGCAAATGGACAAAAGAAAGTGATATATGTCTTAGCTATGACTTAGGACTAAAGCTGCCATGTCAGTTCACACAAGACAGATATCAATTTTGACACTGTACTAAATAAAATATACATCTGACTAAATATTTACTTGTTTGTAATTATGCTAGCAGCTTTGGAAGCTGAAGCTAAATGGTCATGTCACTATGCTAATGACAAAGCTAGCATGCTAGAGGGTTTTGTTTCAGTGTTAGCACCAGACCTCTGCTCATGGCTGACAGGAATGTAGACAGCAGAGATTGGTTGATAACAAAGCCATCTTCGGAGGAACTGGTGGGCTACACACTCAGTTCAAGAAAAGTTCAGCCAAAGCATCTAAATTTAAGGTGGGATTTACAATATATAATCCCTTAATATGATCTAAGATGCTAATTCTGA
>JAVQJG010002025.1:0-17174 GCA_036024015.1 Craterocephalus amniculus | reverse complement strand
ACCATACTTAGATCCAAATTATTAGAGACAGTTCCCTACTTCCTCCTTTTGCATTCCAGCTCACGTGAATCCCAGTAGGCCTATATAATTTGCCGTTGAAGTAATAATTTACAGATTGTGTTCATTAGTCCTCTGCTTGTTTCTGCTGTTTACCATTGCTGTTAGTAAATGTGTGTGATCACCTTATGACGCAGTTGTCGCTTTCTGGATGCATATTTCTGGATTATTCAATCCGACAAGAATTCACGATATCAGAGACTGATTAATTTATAGTTAGGTCTTCTCACCTTGGCCTAAAATCAAGTAAAAATAAAGGTGGGTGGTGCTCCGTTGGCTTTTATAATTAGAAGAGGCATTTAACGCTACAGATGCCTCTCCTGCTGCTCATACTGGTCATTTTGTGAGAATCATATTAAGTTTGGTAAACAAAACACCTCATGACTGCAGAAATTTGGTGTTGTTCCATTGTTAGCTCGTAGCAAACCAGCTGATTTTAGTCCTTGCAAATCAATTTCCTCTTCTTTTTTCTTGGTCACTGGTTGTTTTGGGTAACATCACCCCCAGCAACCAAATATAACAGCATGACATTGTCCGGGCATTTTGGTTAACTTGAGTGCAATGTGAAACCAAACCAAATAAAGGTGCTAAATTTCTTCCTTGAAGACAACAGTTCCTCATTATCCACACCAAACCCCACTGCCATGATCAATCATGTCAAACTAAATACTTCCACCTTTCTGAACTTTAGCAAATCATGTCACCAACTAGGAATTGTTAGAATGCTTATCATGAAGAACGACCAGCTATCAGTCACTACAACACAAGGAAAATGTGACTGTTGTACGCCACCAAGCTTCACCTTCTGACACAATAGCCACGGTTACTTGATGTTTTTTAATTTGGAATTAACAATTCAGAATCAATTAATGAAGAATTAAAATATTCTCCTTCAGGTTTACATGGAAATATTAATTCAAAATTAATAAGTTCTTCTTCTTAATAAATAAGAAAACACTTTTTCCTATTTTTATTACCGTACGTATGTACGTTTAAAGCCTCTTCGTTTCTTTTCAACAATAACATGAGAAAATGTCATAATAAGAACCATTTTGCTTGATTTAGATTATAGCAGCAACTAGTCGCTAGCATGCTACGTCACTTCCACGGGAACAGACTGTTTTACTACCGAATTAAACAGAAATTAAAAGTCTCATGTAAACATGGCCAATAACTACAATTCTCTTACTGTTAATACCCCTGCTTGCACAGTGAAACCTTTCAAAACAGTCCAGAAAACTACTCGTTTGTCTGAGGAACATTGTCTGGTACTGCCACCCAGCAATCCCAGTCCAGGCTGTTCCCATTTGTGGTTTCAGGATGGTGGAATGAGCCACTAAGTGTAATAAAAACCAGAGCACCCACACTTTGCCTCCAAAAATCTTTTTAATTCTTTTCTACTGCTGTCATTTAGCAGACACTTTTATCCAAAGCGACTTATATTTCACCCTAACCCTAACCCCTAACCCTATCTCTTAAAGATCATCTCCTGTCCTAACACCTTTAACACTCCAGCATGCTTACCCACTTTTGCTTGAACTTCTGTACTTGTTCATTATAAAAGTATTAAACAGATATAACACAAGGTATAAATGTTTGGTAAATGATTAAATGGAAATTGAAACATCAAAAGTCTTCACTGCATCGAAGTAACAACCAGAGACAGAGGGCAAAACATGCACACTGTTAACAGCTGGTTCAGATTTAAGGAATAATTCTTTGTGTTACTATTTTGGTCCTCTAACGTGTTCTCATGCAGGAGTTGCTTAGAAAGAAAACAGTTTAGATCCCCCCGTACTGATTTCATGGTTGGCTTTCGGTCGGTTTTACAGTGCAAATTCCTGCTTGTTAAAGTAATTTGCAATGCGTTATGAATCCACTCATTGTTTAGTTGGCATCGAAAAATGATTTCACGAGAAAAGCCCTCCGACTTCTATTATTACTTTTACATTAAATGCCAAAAGCTGAACCTCTCTTTTTATTTTTCATCGATCATCTCATAGTAATCACTTTCAGTTCAAGCCCAGGGAGTAGATTTCCCCACAGAGAACAAGAAGTAGTCCGGTCCATGGAAACACTGACCTCATACCTGTCTGCATGCAGAATTCCAGCTCATGTAGTTATTAGCCTGCCACTAAGATCTCAAGCCCAAGTTGCTGTAGCAAAAAGCCCTGGCAACCTTGGAAATGACTCTTATTACTCCATGTTTCCTGCTCCCCAATCAGCTTCCTTTGAACTCACATTGGCAGCAGAGTCAGAAAAACCCACAAGAAGAGCATGGATTTGTGTTTGGTACCCAGTTTGTGTGTTCTACGCAAAACTGTGAAGTGGTATTAATAACCTCGGCCCCTACGGGAGATTCAGTGTTTTCTCATGTTATTTTCCTAATTGGCGCTATCCTGTGGGCATCACACTCAAAACCAAAAAGACATCCTCACCCACTCCAAACTTCTTACACCCTCCCTTCTGTTTTAATGTTTACTTTAATGCTGACCAAATGCAGGATTTTTCAATGAAACTGAATCCTTTGAGGGATATTTGATTAGTCAAAAGAGAAAAGTTAGCTTTATATACAAAAAATGATGCAGTACTCCACCAAAATTTACAGCTGTTGACTTTTAACATATTCCACATATCGAAGGCTAATTTAGCATCCATTTTGCATCCTGTCTCTTCTCTGAGCTCCCTCCAGCCATTAAAAGTCAAGCTGATGCTGACCTCAGCTCTATCCAAACTGTACGGCAGATGATGTTTTTATATTATTTGATTAATTGTTAATATTTGCCTGGATGATTTATACTGCAGCACACTTTTTCTTTGGGAATATTTAAATCCTAATTTATTCTAAAGTAGTGTTATGCAACTTTCAAACATCAAAAACATGTGACTTGGTTTAAGGGTCTGTGATTTAGTTTTTTACTCCAAGTTTGGGTCCCGATGGGTTCCGGCAAAGATTTTGAGGTCTAATCAGTACGTAAAACTGTCCTTTAAGAACATGCAACATGGCTGATTATTCAAAGAAATGCAAGAGGTCATATTGGAGGAAGTGGGAAAAAGAAAGAGAGAGAGAGAGGGTCAAGAATCACCATTGGATTGACTTTTACAGGCTAGAGAAAGTTCAGCGAAGAGACAGGATGCAAGATGGATGCTGACCTGGGTGTCGCTCCCCTTTGCTTGTTAAGACGTTATAGACAATTATCCTCCAAACCAAAGTCTACAACTCAACCATAAGCAGACATAAGAAAATGAAGGAAAAATTTAGCGTTGCCGTTCCGTCCTCCAGGTTTGATGGGGGGTGCAGTTGGACATACTGGATCTGCTTTCTGTGCTTCGTGGAGTAGATTTTGGCTCAGTTGTCAGCAGACGCCACTCCTGACTGCAGTTACATGAAGTCATTACACGAAACAATCCAAACTAAATATCAGTTTCAGCTGCAGGGCACCAAGCCAAATGGCTCCAATGTGATCAGGCTGAACTAGGTCCATGTTCGCAATCACAATATACATCTGGTGCACAAAGTAAAGGTTCTACATCAGTCATCTCTGTCTGCACTGTGTCCTCACAGTGAAACGAGCGAAGCCTCCAACTCCTGCTGGAACTGGTTACTAAATGTGGCGACGAGCTGTTTGCTCCCTCATAGCCACCTCTGAATTTTTCTGTCTGGCTGTTAATCCGATTGTCTCAGAGTCTGCTTTGAGTCGGGGCTGCAGCTCGAATGTTCCCTTCCATCTTCAGAGGCCGGTTAAGGAGTTTGGCATGGGGACTGCGAGGGCAAGAAGTAAAAGGATACAAAAACGGTTCTGGAGATGACTGACTGTGGTCTTTGGAAGTTTGTGAACCTTGGGGGATTTTTTTATATTTCTGTCTAAATTAATCTTAAAACATCATCAGGTCTCAATCTAAAATTAAACAGAGATAAAATTGCAACAAAAATAGTAGCCATTTATTTATTTAACCCATTTCTTTAGAGAACAATGACATATGTGAATCTGCACAGGATTCTGGCTGCTTTAGAAATTTTTCGATTATACTGTAGACCTTCAATATTTTTTAGTTACTGTTCAGTATTGATATAGCTCACTGGGAAACATGGCAGAGGTTTAAACAAAAGTTAAATTGAACTGAGACTTGACTTGTTGAGGTAATGGTGGAATACTCTTGCAAGATAACAACTGTTTTGAATTTCCTGCTTGTGAGCACTGACTGTGAATAGGTAGAGTTAAAACTCTAGAGACTTGTTTACAACCAATTTTAGCTTGATGAGCATCAACAGCACCTTTTCGCATCAGCTTTTTCTGTGCAATGACAACCATGTGAGGCAAGCATGTTAAAAACACCCAGCCCCAACTTACAAAGCTCTATTTTCACCATTAAATTAATTGTTAATACAGATGCTTCAGATCATTTTGCCACCCAGAGAACATTTTCCTCAATAAATGTCTTTGAACTGACTTTATGTATGTCCCATAATGTACTTTAATGCACCATTGTGTGCACATGACACATACATAACTTCTGAAAAACTGAACTAAACTCAGTGCTTGTACCCAAGTCGCAGATAAATATGCACAAAACATCACACATGAGAGTAGAAAAATGTGGCAATTTCTATAAGGTTCTAACACATTTTCACAGTTTTATTTGGCTTCTCAAACAAAATATGTGCATGAAGTACAAAATGCAGCTCAAATGTTTTTAAAAATGTGTTTATGGGATTTTTAAATGAAAGAAAGAGCCTTCACAAAAACCAGGGCAGTGTTTTCAAACATGTAAATTGCTCTGAAAGTTAAATATTATTATTAATATCTCACAGTAGGCTTCCAGTCACTGCAGCATGCTAGGAGGGACAGCTTGTGAAAACTTTATGGTAGTTAAGGCACTTAGTGTTGGAGAAGCAATAGAGTATAGTTTATTCATTTTGTCACCATGTGTTTTCTTTCGGTGATGTCAGGCCAATTACCGAGCAAACCAAAGCACACCAGTTCCACGTGATACCACAGGAAAAGGATCGTTTGGCTCTAACAGCATTTACCAACATTTCCTGCGGTTTCTGAGTCTGAGGGAAGACAGAAACTATGACCACGTTTTACTGTAAAACCCCTTTTCTTGCTTTGACTATGCCGCTGTATTGTTAAAACATTACAGTGAAGAATGTGTTTGGATAACTGCGGATAGCAGACATCCTGTTGGTCTTTTCATACTCAAATGTTTTTGAAAGTGTGATGCAACTGTTTGGCTTTGGCAGACCAGGAATAATTAACGACTGCATCTTATTGGTGGTGAATGATTGGATCTGCTTTCATACAGGTGGGGTGCAATTTTACCTGCTGGTAATTTGCTAGTGATCATCTTTTTGTGAAACAATGGCTCCAGATGTGCTGTCATTTGATTAAGCTGGTACACCAGGTTCCTGAATCCCAATGTTGGGATATATATGGTCTATAAAAGGCATATTTCTTAAGAATCAGTCACACCATCCCAAATTATGGATAAACAGAACTGAGAGTTTAAATAGGAACACATTTTGTTGCCTTAAATATGTAATGTGCAAAACAAATACATTTGCCTTGCATTAGATAAAAATTGGGTTAATTTCTACCTGTAGTCTTGATTATAAATAACAAACCTCTGGGGGTGATTCTGCTTGCCCTTAAATCACTGAGAAGATACAATTCACTGTTGGAAAGCATGAGTAAAACTCCCTGGGATCAGGAAAATCTGATACTCTAATTGATCTAGTCATTAATTTGAACTTAAATTAATAAGAAATTATATTTGATACATTTCATGCAGGGGTTCTTTACCTTTTTTCTGGCCCAACTTTCCCTGTTCAAAGTTGTTCAGGGCCAACTGTATTGTTTTGATTGATCAAACTCTTAGTTTTGTGGTTATTAAATAACCAAAATAAAATCCATTTGCACTTTGACAAACTAAAATCTTGCCAAATATGTGAAATGACACAATGAGATCATCACAAAGACATTTATATATCACATGTATGTGAAACTTCACATAAACCAAGATGCCAAATAGACTAATAATTCATGAAATAAAATCGGGCTCCAACAAGAACACATTTAAAATCCATAAAGTTTTAGATTTTACAAAAAAAAAAGGACGGACAGAACTGATGAGGAAGAACAGAAATATGATGCTCGGGGCTGAAGCATGGGCGCGGTCCATGGTTTTAGTAAGATCTTTAGGAAGATAAAGGCAATGCATGCATCATATAACCTATCTGCAGCCTCCTTAGCAGTATGAACTCTCTCCCAAAACCCTCTCCATCATCATGAGGCCTGAGCAACATGCTCGGTTGATGATGTCTGGCTTAAAATGGTTTACATTACTTGGCAAATAAAAATGGAGCCACAAAGCGAGTGTAAGCTTTGTGGGTCAAATATTGACGCTTCAGGGCCTCTGCTGCTTCAGACAAGAAGTTTCTGGTAAAGATCAGTGTGTTTAATTCAAATTATTTCAATCCAGTTTTGTTATTTGCCAATTCACAACAAAGGGAACTTAACACACTGTACACATTCAATACAACTCATTGTTTTTATTGTCATCTAATAATTCAATTCATCTAATAGTCTTGTTTTTACAGGCAGTTTGCAATTCATGAAATAATTAACTTTTATGAGAATATGATCTCTTGGTTATTCAAGTTTAGAGATGTACATGGTTCTGTATTGTCCAAGTGCATTATCAGCCACCTTTCTATTCGCTTATCATCATCCATCTCATAAGTGAGCTGAAGATATGATCCTCTAGCCTGGTAAACTCATATTTTTACATCTTACCAGTGGCAACAAGAGGCTGGGCACTTGAACACAGCTCGTATGCTTCTTTCATCTTCCAAGTGCCAGACAGGTGTTGTGGAAAATCATTGTCAAGAGTCTGGCTGAGAGAAGTTTTACAAAGTTTAATTACAAAAAGGGAAAAATGAGCAGAGGATGCCATTCCGACCCAGTCTGAATATGCTCTGAAGGAAAGGAAATGTGCAGAGCTTTATCCAGAGAGGGAGGGGAAAACATAACTGCGTAGCTGTGAAAATATCTATTAAGATCTGTCGTTGAGGCCATTCGGATCTCGGCAGGTGTCATTCAGTGAAAGTGTGTGAGAAGTAGAAGTCAGTCTTTCTTCCTGTCTTACAAATCACTTACATGTTCATACTGTTCTAAATAAAATTTAAAGAAGGCATAATGGACATTTCTTTCACACAGCACGTCCAGTTTACAGTTTACCTGCAGAAAAAGATGTCCAAGAGATCCAGATGTTCGCTGATGATCCAAGCAAGCCGGACTACTGGCCAGGTGAATACAGGCTCTTATATATCCAACATGTCAGGAACCAAGTGCCTTCTACATGTTGTCCTCACTTCTACTCTATCATCAGGACAGAAAGGAAAAGCATTTGAACAAAAAGCAAAGACCACGCCAAACTTGACTCTAGGATGCTTGTATTAACACTGTTCAACAAGAGAAATTAAACGAATATTTTGGTAAGAGAAACATTAACAAAGTAGTGTTTGTTGTAGTTGGAAGTGGAGAGGTGTGGACAACACTGTCCCACCGGGTTAAAGAAGAAGTCACTAAAAAGATATAACCATGGACTCTCCAGCTATGCTACATCAATCAAAGCTGATTTAGATCAATGAACTGGCTGAAATACATCGAAGGGGTTTGACAGGATAGAGGATGCGTTACACGACAGCTGACTGTCATTTGTATAAAGACCTTTATTCAAACTCTGCAAACATTGTTTGAGATAGCCCAGATGACATCATGAGGTGTATGTTTTTTTATTGTCCCACAGACGACAGAGCTCCTCCAGAAGGCATAAAAAACTGTTTTCACAGGTTGAAAAAGTCTCTGTCAATGGAGTAATTGTGCAGTTTTTCTGTCCCTGTGCCTCTGGCCGGCAGTATAACGGTTAGCCACAACAGAATTAGAGTAATTACACCTATGAGATTGGTGAATACGATCCACAACTATTTACTTTTTCTGCTTCTCTGCAGTATGTCACTCATCAACTCCTACAGGCTGCCTGGCTGCTGCCTGACGCTCATGATGTACGTTCACTCACAAAAAATACACAAACACAAAAATCCGGATGACCGGATTCCCAAAACCTTTTACAAATAAATTCGCTTCACTCAAAAGTAATTAGATTAAAAGTAGCAGGAAAATATGCTGCTTTTAGTATACGTTTAGTCAGTTATACAGAAAAGAGCTTTTAAGACAAATTACACTACCAAATTATAAAATGTTGGGACACTGTAAAATTTAAATAAATAATATATCCTATGATTTACAAATATCATAAACCCATATTTCATTTGCAGTAGAACATACATAGCATGTCAGTTGTCGATTTTACCATTTCATTGAAAATATTTGCCAATTTTGAATGTGATAGCAGCAAATATAAAACAAAAGTTGGAACTGGGGCAACCAAAGGCTGGAAAAGTAATCATTACAAATGAAAAAACACATGGAGAGGCTTTTGTCAGCTAATTTGTTTGATTGCCAACAGATCAATAACATGGCTGGACATAGAAGGAGCACTGCAGAGGAGTAGAGTCTCTCACATATAAAGATGGGAGGAGGTTCACCAAGCTTAAGATTTCAAGCCTAAACATACATTTAGGTTTGGGAGCAACATGCTCCATTCAGACGTTTCTCCCAGGGAAGACGTGTGTATCAGCAACACAGCGCTAAACCACATACTAAATAGCTTGGATGCTGAACTGGCCGGTCTGCAGTCCAGTAAGGTTAGCCCAGGACTGGATCAAACCAGAATAAAAAAACAACATTACTCTCCCAAAACTCTAAGAACTGGTCTCCTTACTCCCCAGACATTTACAGACATCTGTAAAGAGTTAATGCTAACGGTAAACGCCACCATTATCCACCTATCTGTTCCTGCTGTTATCTAATTCAAAATGAGCTTACATTTTCCCTGAAGTGTCTCAGTTTCAACATCTGATTATGTTATCTGTGTCCTAATTCTGGTAAACTAAATCATACATCTTGGTTTTTTGTTCATATTTTAAAAAGCATCCCAACCTCGTGGAACTGGCCTTTTATTTGCCAACACCCATTTTTATCATGGCCCTCAAATCTTTGTGACTTGATCTTGAACCTGTTGGATGGAGAATTTATGGAATTTCACTGGAGAGAAAAGGAGGTTATACTTGTGTACAGAATTGTGGTATTTTCCCGACCTACATCCATATTTTGTCAGCATCGACTCAGAGCGCACTTCATCAGCCTTGAACATGAATGTAATGAAACGCCTGTCAAGATGTGTATGAGAAAAACGAAAAGTCCCGATCAAATGTCTGATTTATTTGGCCATAAGCCGAAGCCAAAAACCTTTGGCTTGAATTTCATTGCCGCTGCCCTTGGAACAAGGGTTGGATGTGTGTGTGTGTACTGGAAACCCCCAGGGGTTGATGGTGAGAAGAAAATTCAGAAGTTTCGGGTGGACTCAAAAACAAGGACTTAATCTGCTGAATCTTTGCCTGTTTATTTGGTTTTGTGCCTGGCTGAAGTGTGGACCTGGTGGGAGAGCCTGCAGGTTACAGGACATTACACGTGGAAAATGAGTCACTTAATTGAAGCTATTTATAGAGATCTTTAAAACTGAGCACTGCTCAGTGTTCAAGTGTTTAATTAATTCCCAAATAGAGGAACATGTCCAAGTCTTTAGGCTAGAAACAATATAAATAAATCACTTAGACACATTTAAAAGTGTCAATGTGTGTGTCCTGAAAAAACAAACAAACTCTCATTCAGATAAAGGTCAGACTATTTATTGTTAAGTTTACTATTTTTTTCTTGAAAAGGTGCATATTCATCAAATCACCTAATCATCATTTCTGTACTGATTACTTATCTAGTTATATTTTAGTTATTGTGATAAACTGTTCAGAAATACGTATAAGAGTTATCAGCAACAATCGTGCACAAAAAGGTGTGATATTTGCGTCATGCAAATTATTATGTTGTTACTGTTCAAAATAACTTAAATTGTTTTTTAAATAATGAACATCAAGTTCTTAGATTGCGCATGTAGATTTGTCTCTTATGATCATTGCATGATGGTAGTCCCTGAAATGCTTCTTTTACTCAACCTGGTATTTTAGAGAACTATCTTTTGTCCAGTCAGGTTTCATGAATCATAAAACACAAGACCTTTTTGGCCAAATATGGAAATTTCTGGCTTAGAAAAGACTAAGTAAAAAAACAAAAAACATTACTGATTGAGCATTAACTCATTAGGCAAAGCTATAAATCAATTTCTACATGCTTGGCTCTGCAGGTTTGTTACTCCAACCACTTCATTAGATTTCAAGACTACACGAATCTAATCAATTTATTTCTCATTTCTATGATTGATTACTTGAAAAATGAGCCATAACTAGAATAATTACAGTACTATAGGCTTAAACCACAAGGAAGCTTGAACCAGTAATCATTCTTTTAGCAAAGGAACCAGACAGCATGAAGCAGAACATAGTTGAGAGATTAAAAGAGTTTAACAGACGTTATTTTGGGAATAGTAGCAGAGCTGCACAGGGTGGATAGTGGAATTAGGTTGCAACAGACCACTGTGTCCAGGGGATCAAACAAATATTGGCTTTGAATACTGAACAAGTGTTAAATTCTCCATTGCCACATTCAACTGACCTCAATATGGCTAAAAATAGGATTAACAAAACTTTAAAGGATTATTGCTCTAACAGAGGCTTTGTCTCACTGAAACTTTGGGTAAAGGCAACAATTTCCAAAAATGAGCAGGAATCAATGCAATTTATTCATTATACTCTGTTTCGTGCTATTATTCAACCTCTTTTATACTATTCTAAATCGTTTTCAACCCCATTTAAGTTCGTACACTCAACGTTGACTTCCACAGAATTTATGGATATAACAAGTTGTTAATGCAATAAGTCTGATGTCCTTGGAGGCAAATAAGTTGAATCAAAATAAAATAAATACGTAAAAATGGTGATGCTGTGAAGAAGGTGGGTTGGTGCACTTCACTTCTATTCAGATTAGAGCTAATTCACTTCATGCAACTTAGTGCTTGTGGTAGCCTAAAGTAGTTTCAATCACCCAGTATTGCTTTTGTTATTAGATCAGTAATTCACATGACACAAAAAAGTAAATAAGCATTTCAATAAAAGGTCAATAAAACTGTCATGCCCATCGACAAATCACACAAACTAAAATGTCTCTTCCCAGCAGGCACCATGACATCAATTTGATGTTGAAGATCGGTCAAGATTTTGACTACCATGATAAATAGCCTAGAAGCTTTGCCTTTCTTGTGGCTGTAAAAAGGTCCATCAAAAGGGTCAATCTCACATCAAATTACTGCATCATATCTGACATCAAAACAACATTGCTACACAAAACTTGACATCAAATTGATTTTGTTGTGTGGTAACAATTGATATCACGTTGATTAACGTTTTTGACCAAATTATGATGTCAATTTGATATCAGTGTTTGATGTCATACAGATGTTGAATTGACATGAGATGCCCACTGGGTTATCTCTTGGCTACTTTCTTTTTTTGTATAATTTCTCCCTGTTATATTTGAATGAATAAAACTTATCAAGGAAAAATAAAAGGCAATAACTACATTTTATGTCACCCTCTCAGCTAAACAGGGAAACATTTTCTGGTCACTTTACTGCATGATAACTTCAATGCTCTTACTTATCAAGCCACTAATAACTGACAAGTAATCAATTACTGACAGGCTGGATTTACCATCATTGTAGCGACAGTTCCATAAAAGTTCGTTCATCAGGACATTTTAAGAGATGGACTGTTTTCTGTTACAGCTTTTCAGATTTTTCTGGAGAATTAATCCACAATGACGATACTAAATGTGATGTGACTTCACAGCTCAATGAAGCTGCCGGATCAGATCAGCCAGTAAGAGCGTTCCTCTAGGGAATCCGGAAGTTACGGAAGTAAACCCCATTGGCAGAGAAACAGAGTCACGCCAAAACTAAAAACTTGCCGCTTTCGCCAACTAAAATGTCCAGGACTGGTCATTCATTTTCATGGACTTAAAATACCGAATAGAAACCATTTTTCTTAGATAGATTAAAATAATATCAGGTACCGCTCCTTTTAATTGGATATCGGTGATGATTATGATGAAGATAATGCTGTACTTCCTGTTGATGCCTGTTCCTTTGACAATATAAAGCACAATTTGTACGAAATGTACTGCTAAAATAAATTTGGCTTGCCTTATGTTCTCTAGTGGTTTTTCTAATGGTCAGAAAATTCGCACTTGTGTTATTTTAAAGTCATGAATGGCAACTGCAGTTCAAAGTGTGAAACATTACTGGCTCAAAAAAAATGGAGCAAGAGAAAAAACTCTCTGCGTCTCGCCTATAAAGCATGCTTGTCAGAGCTGTCCAGAAAAATTAAGAGATCATTTTCACATTAATGATGGATTTCTTTTCTTCCCATCATGTAGGTCACTCTGTGGTGGGTGGGTGAAGATTTACAGCCACCTCCTCCATGAGTAATTTGCCATGTACTTTACATGCTTTGAACTATGTATAGCATAAAACCACAACTATTTCGGCCCGTGTTGTGAAACAATCATAAGAGATTCTTGTTCCTGGGATCTCAAGAACATTTGTGACTGTATGATGTAAAACAGAAAAACTTTTTTAACATTTTGCTGTGGTGAGAGGCTAAATTCCTTTCTGTTTGTGTGTCAGATGAGACCACAAAGCCCTGCTTTATTTCTGTACTTGGCAATCTATTAGCATTAATATCTTTAAAATTGGTTAACTTTTACGCCTCGCCTGCCAGCGCTAGAAACTGGATGTTGATCCCAGATTCTGTTGATTATGGGTTTAAAATTCCACACTCGGACATGACACCACCACAGGAGGAAACATTAAACACACATGCTAAAATTTCTTTAGAGTCAAAACTCCTGAATTCATAGATCTGAGTCCATTTGCACATCCTGAAACAACTAAGCTAAGCTAAGCTAAGCTAAGCTAAGCTAAAGATATCAGACAGTGCAAACAATTCCAAGCATTCCTTTGAGGAGCAGAGAAAAAGGATCCTGGCCTTCTTCAGCTGCATAGGCCGCGTGTTGTGATGGCTTCTATGTAAATTAACAATGGAAACAGCCTGTTTTTATTTTTGCATTAAACTTATGTTCCCCCGAAAATGCACATTTCGCGTACAAGACCATTTAATGTCCATCACATCCCAGAAAAGTACATTAAAACAGAAGAGTGAAAAAAATTTTTAAACAAATGTAAAATCAAGATCAAGAGAAAACTGATTAAAAACTTAGTTTAAGTTTAATTTTCAAGCTTAAAATAATTGGACTCCCAGATAAAAACTATGTAAATGTGGATTTTTTTCCACCTTTATAATACCCACAGAGGCAGGGTTGCACCATTGCAGTTCCCTGGAAAACTAATGTTATATTTAGTAACTACCATTTTAGTAACTAAGTAACTAGCAGCAGTCTGGTAAAAATTTCTATTAGAGGATGAAACTGGACTCAAGAAAATTAAAAATTAGTGCATAATTTATAAGTTGTAACTTCTCACAGGCCACATAATACTGTTGTAAAATTAAACAATGTTTTTCTTTCTGGGCCCTTCAGAGACTATGCTCCCCTTCTTGCTTTGTTCGTATTTAATACATTTTCAAGAAAAAATGAGCAGAAAGCAGAGCCAAACAGTGTTGTGTATCTGCAGGGCAAAGCCTGCAGGTCACATGACCCCATGAGAGACGGATCCGCTCATGCAAAGTTACATTGTCTGGTTTCTGAAGAGGGCAGCCCCCTCAGAGCGCCGATATGCATAAAACACTATACTGACCCCAGAAATCATCCATTACTTCTTATATTAGTTTGATATTTGGGTCAAACTTTGGGGGGATATTACAGGTTTAGGACGGCGAGAGGCCCAAAGTAACGTAGTATCCCTTTAAGTATGAAAAAAAGAGAAACAGGATGGTTTGAGTATTAAAAAAAAAAAAAAAAACAGCTCTCAGATTAGTTTTACGTCATCTTGACCCAATTCACCGCATATGGATCGATTTCCAGCATCCCGCTGTGTTGGAAGGTCTTGTGTCATCCTGAAGTCCTGAAAAGATGAGACTTGATAAAATGTGAGCTAGTCAAAACAGCGACAGAGTAAAAACATGATCTAAGCCAGGCCTGCAAAGGAAAGGCAAACATTGCCACTGCTGGTCTTTGCAGAGGGCCTGTGGCTCCTCAGCAGGCCATCGATGTCTGCACAATATTTGTCCAGCTTTGATTGCCTCGCACAAAGAGACCATGTTGACTGAGGATAAAGCTATGATGGCTTGTTGAGGGTTTCTGCCATAAACCCAAAGAGTAACACATTTGTCTGTCTGTACACTCTGTACAGCAGTGGCAATCAAAATGAAGCAGTATTTACTTTGGAGTGCATGATCCTCGAGGAAGAAGATGCAGCTCTCCCAGATTCCCTTCCACTTAAAATGTTCAGTGTATTGAAATGAAGAGGTTCTGCTGGGCTGAATCTAATCTGATGTTTTTATAAGTACATGGAAATTATATTTACCCTGTTTGAGTAACCTTAGATCAAACTAGACAGAGTGCAGCTCCTCTGTGAGATTTACTGATTAGTCATGGTTGGTTAACATCTGCGACTTTGCAACTATACAGCATGTCACTGCAGGCACACAGGGACATCAAAAAATAAATATAAAGGTCTAATATGAGAGTGTATGCAAAATTATGCAAAAAAGTGTGCCCAGTATTTGTCACCAAGAGAAAAACCGCTATAAATATGCAGGCTGATACAAAGAAATAAACTTTAATAATTCAATTCTTCCCATTTTTCTGTGCTTCTTTTTGACTTTTTACATTTTTAGATTTGCAAAGTTTCTTCATGTCTGCTACAGGGACTATAGATGGACATGAGCAAGTATGCTATGATCTGGTACATAGCATCTTTCCCCTGCTGTGTCCAAATGCCCACACTATTCTCTATATAGTGTTCTGCATGCAGTAGAAATCACACCATTTTCTAGGTTTGTCTTATTATCCAGAGAGAAAAAAGTAGTAACCTTAAATTTACCCAAAATGTATCTTGAAAAGTAGTGAGTATCGATAGTCACTAGATGCACCACAATGCAGTGCAGGCAGGAGCTCAAAATAGAGCAAGAAGAAGGTGAACACAAGTGAGGAGAAATGGCCTATAAATGTTTTATATTATCTTTTACTGACTCGATATTCAACAAAGAATGAATAAAATACAGTGTAAGGAGCAAAATATTTTCAGATAACAGTTTGGATTTGACATATTCACACGCATCGTGGTTGCCGTAGTGACAGCTGGTAGTCATGTGATTTGTGGCGAGTAGATAATAAATCTGCATCACCAACAGAATGATTGCACTGTATAGTCTGCTTTATAGTGCAGCCCTGTGTGGTGAATGAGGATAGGATGGACTCTGGGACACTGTGGATACTGGGTTTTCATCTGTTCCATGATAAATAAACCAGATAAACAAAAATAAATAAAAAGATAAATGATGAATTTGTATTTTAATTTCTTAAGGCTTTCACTGTTAGACCATCAGGACATCAAGATATTGAACTTCCAGTCACTTTAGCCTCTATTTGTCTGTTTCTTGGATATTTAAAGAATTAATCGATTATCACAATGATGCTTTAAACAGATGCTGAACACCTGAGGAGACTGTGGAGTTAGTTTTATTAAGTGTTTTCTCTTTATCTTTGCCCAGCATCCATGATTTTTCTGTCTATGAACTTTCCACTCTTATTTTCAGTTTCAAACTGTTGGTTTGTTTGATTCCTTAATGATGTAGCAGAACATCTCTTCAACACCCCCTCCCCATGTTTTTTACAGTTTCCTCCCATTCTTTTCAATTCCTGGAGATATTTACACATTGCAACAAAAACAGCTTTGTTTCCGTCCCTCCATTTGTTTTATAAATCATTTCAAACTCCTCTTCTGTACACTAAACAATTAAAATTTAGGCTTTCTTTAAAAAACAGTAGTACTTTGATGCAGTTCTATTATATAAATAACAGGATAATACCTTTTTTAATGTCTTAAGTTGTATATTGGAGTCAGATGCCCCATCAAAGAAACACACTCTTGCGAAGTGCAATCTTGGTTTGAAATTTCAGTTCATCTGGCACAAGACGGAGGCCGCAGGATTCACACTTCGGCTGCACTCATGTGCTCCCGCATCGCCAGACTTGGCCCAGCCGCTCGTACATGTGTCACAGGCCTCACCCCCTCGGAACTCAGCCCTCGTTCTCACTAATTTATTTTTACAGGGTTTTCTTTGGCAGCGCCGTGTGTACCGTCCTGCCTCGGACTCCAAGCAAAACAGAAGCATTACAGGCGAGGGCAGATTGTTCAGGACAGCACGCAGAGCCTGAAACTAATTAACGCTGTCAGGGTCAGCCGTCAGTCGAAGGACGCTCTGACACAAGGATTTAGCAGTTGATTACTCATTATTTACACAGCCCCCCTTTCTTTCTCAACATTAGCATTTGATAATATACTGATATAAATGAGCAGGAATAAAAGGCAACAGAAAGGGAATATTTCAATAGCAAAACTTTCCTTTTGTCTGTTTTAGATAAAACCTTTAAAAGTTTCACCAAGAGGTTATTTCTATAGAAAACAATTAAATAGCTAATTGTATTTTACAAGTTACATTATACCAACTTCTCCTCAATCAGTTATGAGAAAGAAAATATTACAGAACCTCTAAATAAACTGCATTGAGTTTAATGTCTGTAACACTGCCCTCTTGTGGCCAAGAGTACCTACCTGCAGTCAAAATAGCGGCCGCAGGCGGCGCCATACCTCTGCACGATCCCGGAAGTCTGTTGCCTCAACAGCGGAAACAGTCTTCTTCGGCAGAGACCGGTCGTCCTAGGCAAATACTGATCCGTCATATTGGTCATGGCACCAGTTTCAGATGAACGCAATAAAATGGTTACTACGTTTATCTCTATTAAATGTGGATAGAATAAATAGCTATTTGGGTCTTAGATGTTTATATTTATAAACAATGT
>JAVQJG010001998.1:0-15425 GCA_036024015.1 Craterocephalus amniculus | reverse complement strand
ATAGATAGATAGATAGATAGATAGATAGATAGATAGATAGATAGATAGATAGATAGATAGATAGATAGATAGATAGATAGATAGATACTTAGATGGTTTATTTAAAATAGATTTTTTGTTTGACCAGATGTATAGGTGCTCGCCTCATGAGTTGCCAACAGTGTAAACTGTGGGTGTGTGTGTGGGTGCGTGCAAGATATAAAAATGATGTCACATCACACGGTAAGTGACAGGGTGGGGGTGTCACTGGCTTGAAGGTGACCACATCCTCTTTATCAGGATGAACTTTAGCAAGATTTAACAAAGTAACAACCTATAACCAACTTTTCTTCTCGCCCACAGAGAAATACTCTGTGTGAGTTTACTTCCTTAGTGACAAACAAATAATGAAGAGGCAACCCACTTGGTAACGGACAGGGAGAAGAATGTCTTCAGAATCTGTTCCTCATCTGTAGGTGATTTTTATAAACTTTCTGGAAGTAAATAAAAGCAGTTTCCACAGTCCAGCCGTGGTGGAACATACTTTCTTTAGTCGCTGTACCTCCTTTTGTTTAAACCCCAGGCCACTTTTCTGAGTCTGCATCTAATCAAGCCTCAAGCCCCATTATCTCTCCCTCCCTCTGGCTCCCTCATCCCCCAGGTCTGACCTTACATGGAGAGGCATCAGAGTTGATGTCATTGAATGAAGAATGCTGCAAGAATCCAGGGAGAAAAGGGAGCAGGGGGCGGAGGAAGAGAAGGTGGTGGAGGAGGAGGAGGGGTCTGACTGGACAGTTTATAAGCAAATATACAGAAACTGAGAGAGAAAAGAGAGTTGCTGTTTACACAGTAATACACAAGCCTTGAGCCAAAGTTAAACGAGAAAGAACTTGTTTGGAACGATGGTGTCATTCCTTTTCCAGGCTGAAAAGTACAGGGGGAGGGTCTAATAACTGGAGAAAGGAAGACAGAAAGAGAGGTTGGCTTAGATAGCTCAGACTAATTTTGAACCAAGAAAGGAACAGAGAGAGAGGACAGGGAAGTAAAAGGAGATCCATTCTGCAGCTGTACTAACAAGGTAAAGGAGTCTTTTTTGTTTTCTCCCTGATGTGAGATTAGCAGAACTACATGTCTTGCTGGGAACAGACTGGTACAGATTACCTAGCAAGTTAAAGTCTTTTGTCTTTATTTGTATCATGATGAGGTGCAGTTTTGTTTTTTTGTTATAATTGGGAACACTTAAAGGAATGTTATCTTTATGTCGTACCAGCCAGTGTGACTATCACAGAAAAGCATTTAACAGTATAAAGATTTATGGAGGTAGCTCGTAGTGGGTGGTGCTCACTGGAATGTCTCCTCAGTGGATAAGTACGTACAAACCGGCTGATGGACACCAACGATTAAAGCATGGCTATGCGGAAGCACACACAGGAAGTCCAGCAAAAAAAAAAAAGTTGACTAAGCTAGGTAGCTAGCCAAAAAACGCTGGGGTACATTTCTGTGCTTCATGGAGGAAGAAGATAATTTAACCGGATGACAATGCAGTAAAGAGAAACCATCTACTTTTCCATATGAGGTAAGGGGAAGAAAACGGGGCGGCGTTTGTCCGTTAAACCGCCAACACCTATTGACCGTAGCCTGACGCGTTGGGGAGGGGTGTGCGCGAGCCGATCTGAGCTATCGTTGCTTTCCGTGTGATTGTTAAGGTTTCAGTTGTTGGTCAGCGGTGCCAGGTGAGTGTCACTTGTTATTAGATTGTGAAGGTTTTTATCTCCTGAACAGATCAGGCTGTTGTAGTAACAGAACAAGCTAACATTGCTTTAACGTAGAATGAACGCCACCTAATACATGATGGAGGCTAACTGTAAATATTAAGCGTTACGGTCATCTCGTACACATCGACGGCTTTGCTAGCTGTCTTTGGGTTAAAAGCCTGTCGATTTTTTGTTGAATAATTCTAACAGGTTGCATTAAATGATCGCAGCTGACCTTAATCATCCGGATTATTTGTTGTGACAAACCTTTTGCTGTCAAGCAGTGGCCAGTGTCTGTTGAACCTGTTCAGATGCCACATGGGTGGAGCACCATGTAGTGATGAATACAGATTAGTCCAAAGGTGGCACGTTTTTCGTCTCAGTTACAATCACATTGATGAGAGGCCTGTGGGTGTTGTGAGTGTTGCTCCCTCCCCCTATGTACAGGATGTAGATTGCATAGATAAAAGTATCTAGAATACTCCTGGACGCAAGAAGACTTTCAAGATTAATCACAAGATTAATACCAGGAAATGCAGAGTAGATCTATTTATGATTACATTAAAAAAGTTCCATTTGCTCACGATTCAATGTCATAAATCATAAATTTACAAAAGGGTTTTGGTCTATAGACTATCTACGAGCTAAGAAAGAAAAATCCAAATGGATGTACGTAAAAACAGAATATATATATTTTTTTTATTATGCCCATCGGGATAAGAAGGCCGAGTTTTCACAAAGGTGATGTAAACTGGTTGCAATGTGCCCTGTTTTTAGAGGAAGAAATATTAAGTATTAGACTAATTATAACAACACGTAAATGACTGGCATGAAGTTCAGGTTTTTTCCAAACAATTGGCAATTCTTTTGTATATTAGCATAAATGCTGGTAGCAGGATTAATTACTTGATTGATGATTGATTGATTGATTGATTGATTGATTGATTGATTGATTGATTTCTCCAGAGTGATTCTGTCTTTTTAAGGGGGGAAAAGAGTGTATGTAGTATTGCTGTTATGGTTTATTTATTTAGAATATGTTGTTGACTGAGTATACAGTAAGTTTTAGCAAACAGAAAGATTTTGCAACCATGCTGTACAGTCATAATAGTGTACAAATCAATGTTATTTTAGCAATTTTGTGTCACATTGCTGGCATTATATTGACTCTTTTCAAAAATTTATATTGCTTGTTGAAAAAATCCATATTGGTGCTCCAGGAAGGGGTATTTACTGGCACATGTCTAATGAAATGTTCAGTGAGTGTTGATAGTAGTCTAATGTCCATAAACTGTACATGATTCAAGTGTGTAGCCTCTGGGTATGAAAAAATGCTGCCTGTGCAAAAGTGCCCACCTGTGACTTAGTAAGCTGCAAATAAAGGTCTATTTTCACACGGGTCTTATGACAAAATATACAGATTCTTAGTTTATTTGCAGATCTAAATGATCTGCATTATTGCAACACCAGGTTCAAGGGGTCAAGATGAAGATGAACAAAATGCAATATTTGAGGCTGCAAATGATGACTTCACAAACCAATAGATGTAATGTCACTTACGTCCATGTTTTCTAGACAGCTCAGGCTGATGTCTGATGCTATCGCCTGTATTATATCTCATACTAACAAGTGAGATATTGAAAGGAATTTGCAATTTAACTACAGGATTTTTCCAACTTTTAAATTGTAAAATTCCTCTGCTTATCAGGGAGCTAAGCTCAAGACCACAGTAAACTATTTTAAAAAATAACTTGGCTGGAAAATCCTCTTGCTTTACTCGTGGTGTTCTGATGCCTCAATAAATTGGTGAGTCAAATGGAAATCTTTAAATGAAAAATGAATGGCTCTGTGTATAACTAGGGTGATGAGGACTCCTCCTTAATTGTAGCCTCCGTGAGTCAAAACACACAAGTAATTTCAAAGCAGGCAAATGGCTCAGAGTTCTTCTTGTCTAGTGCTTTGATTTAGTCTTTTGCTGTCTTGTGACTCTTGTTTGGCCTACATTACTGTATTAGTGCAAGCAGATATGGCTGTTGGCTGGGCGGGATAGTCTGCCACTGAGTCCAGTGGCTGATGGTACAAGTTTTGAAATGTTGCCCGCTCACTCATTATAGTCTGAGAGGGAGCGTAACACTGGCACACAATGCTTATCCAGTGACCTGAAAGACTGGACTCAAAAGAGTTGTTTGTCCCTGCATTAGTGACCCCTGGCCCAGACACGCTTTCCCAGAAGCAGGGTGTGCTATTAACATCAGAACAATGAAAAGTTTCATCAACAGTAAACTAGTCACTGATACTGGAAGAAATGACTGGACATGCTTTCAGAAATTCAGGTTTTGCAAATTTCTTTTCTTTTCTTTTCCATGTTATTTGTTTTGTCAAGAATACATATTCAGAAAACACAACAGTTTTTATAATTCAAGAATATGCAGTAAATTTACAGTGGTAAAAGATCTACTAGTACAAAAATAAATCCCCTTAAACATTTAGTTGTCTAAAAAAAATTGGGATGGAGTTTCAATTTTGAGGGAACCATTTTATACTGCTCTTCCATAAAACTCCACCACAATACTGTTGTATCCTCCAGAGATCATTTGTTCATGTCAAACTATCACACAGAGACAAAACACGAAATTACAAGTCGGGTTTGCTTTTTTGTTTTGTTTAATGTGCTACAACCCTCCTTTAGCCTGAAAGAAGTCTGTGATTGTTGAACCATCCCCCAAATGAGTGAAACCCTGCTGGTTATTATGTCCATTGGGGTATTTGAGCTAATCATATTGACGCCCTTTCCTCCTGCATGTGTAAATTGGTTTGGAATATGAAGGATATTAAACCATCAGGGCTGTGATACCCAAACCTTGACAAGACGCTGTTTTCTACTCTGTAAAAGCTGCCCAGCACAATGGAGTTTCTACAAAGTTTAAAAGCTACAGTGTGTGATTTCTGCTGGGGCCCTTTACTCAATGCTACACAAAGCCATCCCCCATTCACAGCTGTAAAATAGAAATGATTGAATGCAGCTTCGGATGATGTCATTCAGTTCAAGTGGTGGGCGAAACTTGAATGAGAGGCAGGGGGGGCCGATAAAAGAGAATAAAAATCGCCGTGCTCCGCCACAGCATGCTAATCTGTACTTTTAGTTGCGAGAACACCCAATCACTTCTCATTTTCTCATCGAGCGAACAAAAATAACAGAGGAAAGATGCATAGAGAGATGATTAGAGGGAAGCAGAGAAGGCAAAAAAGGTGATGTCATGGAGTTGTTTTTTCCAAAAATGTTCCTCAGCAGAGGGTCTCTCTCTTCACAAGGATCAGGTTTCAGGGTAGATTTGAAGTAGACTGTCTGGAGCTGAGTGCATAGCTGATCTCACCCAACTGAGTCCCTTGAGAAGGTATCAAGGAGCAGATGAAACCTTGCCACAAGTTTTCGTCCATGTTTAATAATCAGAAGGTCTGTTGTCTTTGAGACTGAGGCTTCTACACTTTGATTACAAGGCCAAATCACAGTCTATACTCTCCTTGTCAAACACTTCTTTTATAATAGATTTAACCATTGTGTTTGATATTATATCAACTTGATTTAACATGAAGTAGGTCTATGTCAGACTTAAAAAGCAGCCAGCTGTTATACTTTCCAAATTACAGAGCATATGTCCCCCCCCCTTTTTTTTTTTACTGAATTTTTTTCCATTGCTGCAAGTATTAGCCTGGTCAAATGTATGTGTCTAAACCAATACGATCAGCAAACCTTTGCCTTTCCAGTAGAGCTTCACCATCTGCCTGTTATTGATTCGCAGAGCCATTTCTTCAAATTATTTAACAAGTCGAATATTGAAACAGTGCTTCAATTCTGTAGGTCTGTGTTGTCTTTGGACGTAATAGTCAATGAGAAAACAACTGAGGGGGTTGTTTTCTGTATTAACTTCAGATGATAAAAGATAATGACCAGAAACCAGAAACATTTTTTCTTTACTATAAGTTACTTTATATACTACCATTGCACGTTACACCAGTGTTGCAACTATCACTTCGGATATGTCCACATATGTCTCTTTTAGAGCATGACATACAGAGCACATGTTTTCCAGATACGCTACTCATAAGTGAAACACTGTTAAAAACAGTGAAAGCCCGTCTTGTTGAATGATGATAATAAAACCAAGATGCAGCCTTATTTTCATCAAAACAGGCCATCTCTGGAACTGGATATAGTTTCTCTTTACATGCTGTCAGGGTGAGGGAGCTTCAATAAAAGAGCAGCAGTCTCTGCTATCTCTCATGTTGAATTATTATATCCTGCAATTGAGCGATTGTATTTATACAAACAAAACTTTAACCTCGAACACGTCATGTAGACAGTCCTGTAGACAGGTTTAGTTGTGTTAGATTGCATGGTTGCAGCAAGTTCGGTCTGGCATTCAAGTACACATTAAAAATCTGCCATGAAAAAGGATGAGTTATAGTCTTGTGTGGTTTGAGAGCTTTGTAGCTAGCAAGTTTAATAGGTTCATAACTTATTGTGTCTTATGCTAACTCATGACACCATGCAACAGCTGGCACTTTTGTAAGAGCATAATAGTGTTGGTTAAAATTGCTCATCGATAAATCTTGAGTAAAAGAGGGAGGCAGGAAAAGGGGAAGCTGCGCTTTTTCATCACAGAAGCCCAAAAGATGAAGATGAAGAGGCGAGAGAGCTTATATTGTCTTGTCAGAACTTGTAGTGAGTGTGAATGAAACACTCAGACTTTTCCTACTTAGTTTAACTTTTATGCTCAGCTGTTTATATAGTCTGTCTTTCAAGGCTAAGAGCTTTTGTTTGTTTCTCTCTTTCCCTTAAAAGCTTCTCTTAAAGAGGTTAATAGTAATGAAACAAACCATTTGTCCAGTTATTTCAGTGTTTGTTACATGTAATATAATTGGGGCTATTATCTGCAGCGTTTATTTATCTAATGAGGTGATTTGTCAGAGTCCTATGAAAAGCTGATAATAAAGACCTGCTGTTAACTCTATCTAGTTTTCCATCTATGTGAAGCACTTCAGACTTGTGGCACGTTGAATATGTGATTGTTAGTCTCACTTATGAAGATTGCTTTGGCAAATGATTGTTAATGAATTAATAAATGGCTGAGATTAGTCTTTTTTTCTTATAGTTGCTGGCATTTATGAAGGCATCAGTTCTGTATCAGGATGTAGAGATTGAATATCACATGACATATCCGTTATAATGACACGCCGCTTATTGATGTATTTTACTTCAATTGTTTCCACATGTGACTCATTTGTTTAGAGATTATGATTTAAAATTTTTCTAAAGACTGTATAAGAAGCTGAAACCCAGGCGGTTCTAATTTTTATATAATTGCCTATTTGCAGCTATAAAGGCAGCCGAGCCGTCCGTGTGTGTGTGCTGAAGGCGTGATCCATAAGAACAACTACGCTTTTTACTAAAGGTCATGTTTTGGTCCGCAGGGAGATGTACATAGGTTTTTCTGTGGACTCTCGGGAGAAGCACCACACTAACCATCAGCAGCATGTGTGAAGTAAATATTTGAACTGAGCATTTCCTTGACGCACCTCACGTAAAAATGTAACCATGGCTGCTGCCGATCATTCCCTGTGGAAAGTGCTCTCACCCAAACCTTGTCTTAGCTGTAAATTATAACTCTGTAAACAGGCAGGTTTTACATATTGCAAATAGTCTCTCGCATCTGTGAGTTCTGCTCTGTTGTGTCAGCTCTGCGCACGGATGAAAGATCATTTCACACGCTCCTTTCTCTCAACTGCAGGCTAATCGCACAGGTGATTTTGTTTCAAACGTTTATACTGCATTTGCCGGATGGTAATGGAATATTTTTTTCGCTGTGATCCCTCATTCTGTTGCACTTGGCTATCAAACATTTATCAAAGCTAATAAGTTGATGATTAAAAAGTCCTCTGCAAACTGTGCTGCAACCTCTGAGTCTGTATAATTGTTTTTTTTTTTCTTGTTTGGTAGCCAATACAATCTCCATAGCTGTTTTTTGTTAGGATACCGTTTGTAGCTGCCTCATTCCAAATTTTTTCTTGATGTGTCATGATTCACCGCTAATACCCCAGTAAAAGGCCCGACTTGGACATGCTGCCAAGGAATGCAAACCCTTTGACTCTTGTCAGCTAATAAATGTTAGAGTTTTTTTTTTTTCAACATTGGCTGTGTGAACAGCAGTCCCTGTAGAGTTGTTGAACTTGGCTGCAACCTGTTTCATATGTTCAGGTTAAAATAAACTTTCAAAAATCATATTTTCATCAACATGATCCTTTTAAGGTGACTGTTCATTCTGTTTCTTTGTTATTTCTCAGATAATTCCACAAAATGGAGGACTCCAGCAGCAGTAAGCCATTCATGGTGACGTCGTCGCTGAACTTCAAAGTCACAACCCCGTCCTTCTACAACCAGCCAAAGAAATTTGCCTCTGTGGCACCGCCAAGGCCCAAAAGTCTATCCCCTCCCTCAGCTCCATCACCCACACCAATCGGTACAGCTGTTATTGGTCGAGTGGGAGACCTGCCTCCACCACCCTCTTCACTGTGTGATGGTATCTGCATTATTTAAGCTACTTTATGAACCAGTTTTGTTTCTGTCTTTAGTTTTGTTCGCTCAGAGAGCACCCCTTCCCTATCCCACCCCCACTGCCTCTCATGGTGCTGCATGCAGAGCTTATTAGTTAAGTATGATATATGGTATCAGATCAGTTTAATTCAGCTTCATTTGTGCAGCACCAATTCATACAAAGTTGTATCAGGGCTCTTTACAGATATTATCAATTCAAGCCAATTCATAGTGATCTAATCTGTATTCATATAAGCCAATTAAAAAATTTAAAAACACTTTAAAAAATGAACTAATTCAGTTCAGCTTGGTGATACTATTATTTTAATTTTATCTCCTATTCATTACAATGCTGTCCTCCTAATAAGGGAATTCTAGAAGAAGTGGTCAATTATTCAGGTTTTTGTGTGTGGTTAGCATTGGCTCATATTTTTTGTGTTGTCAACAATTACTTATTTTGATCAAATCCAATATGTAGTCCAGAACAGACAAGTATTATGAATTTAATGTAGCCTATGGAGTTTTTGACACTTATGAAAACCAGGACCATGGATGCTTAAAGCCATGCGTATACAAATGTGTGTGAGGAAATGCATTCAGTAATTTCATTAAAATAGATACTGTCATTTAGCATGAAATGCAAAATGTGAACATAGCTTTTGCAAGGAAGTACATGGGCAAATAAAAAGATTTTTAATGCAGTAAAAGACTAGGATGATCACCAGACAGAACTTCTGCTAGAGTTTTTCCTATGGTTTGTCATAGACAAGAACATAAGTAGACAAGTAAAAATTTAACATTTCGTCTGTTGCAAAGCTTACTTAAGTTGAATGTTTGGTAATTAATTTTTGTTAAGACTTTTGTACATGCAAATGTCAAGAAGTGGGGTTACATAGTATTTTGGTGACTCTTGTTTTTCTTTACTTTCTTGCAACAAGTCTTTTCCGTCTTATTGACAAATCACTGTATTACTACATCTCAGGAGGTTCTTTGTCTTTTTATTCTATACTCTAATTATATGGCTGTTTTAGTTAAATAGCCAGCAACACCTCCTCCTACAATTATAAGAATTGTGAAAAGGTTGTTGTCTGAAAAGCACCTCGTAACCCTCTTCCTCAGTAGCTCAGCTGAGCATCTAAAAGAATCAAGAACATAGCTGGTTTCAATCCTTTTGGCTCATTTAATATGGACATGCTACAGCACTGAAATCTAAGTAAAAATTTGTTTTGTCATGCTTTAACTAGCCCCTCCTTATTTTTGGCAGACTTTCCACCCCCTCCTCCTCCCCCACTGGATGATGATTTGCCAGCCCCTCCCCCTGAATGCCAAATTGCAGTCATTGCCTCTGATGCCCCTCCTCCTGCCTTCCCTGCTCCACCTCCAGTGGACGATGACCTGCCACTCCCTGCTCCCCCTGAGGAGAGTGCCTGTCCACCCACCGGTGCCGCCAGGGCCCCCGCCCCCCCCCCCCCCCCCCCCCCCCCCCCCCCGGGGCCCGCCCCCCCGAATGCCCTCTTGTTGCTGCAGAGCTGGACACTTGTTCCAAGCTGCTCAGAAGGTCACACAGCTGCCATGCTGTAATATTGATTAGAATAAATTAACTCGTTTTCAACTGTTTTCTTAATCAATCTTTAGTCACTTCTGCATAATTTTGGAGGAAGATGAGATCAATCCCATCGTCACACTGGAATGTAAAACCCATTTAATTACAATATGTCCTAAAAGTTGAACAATTAAACTGGACTGAACCTGTTGCTGTCAATGTCAGCATATACAGACTAGACCTACAGCTTGTAGACCAAATGTAATGACTCTGTGTGTCCTTACTGAATAGTTTAGTCTGCTTTACCTTTGTTAAGGTTTTGGACGGGGTTAATGGTTAGCTGGATGACAGCTGCTTTGTTTAGCAGTAAGTCACCATGGCTTGCTTTAACCTCACCACTATCACCTCTTTAGTTTAGAAAAAAGAAGTTCAAAATTGAAGAAATGACAAAATCAAGTGTGACTGTCAAGGCAAATCTATGACACGTGCTATCCTGCAGCTGCTGTATAAATCTGATCCGCTGTTCTGAGACCCACCGCTGCAGTGATGGCTAACATGCTGAAAACAACCAAATGTGTCACGTTGTCATTAAAAATGACCATTCCTGAGAAATTGTTGAAAAAAATAGATAGAAAGATATCCTCCATAGATAAAAAATTCTCAAGTTATCATTTAAATGCTTAAATTTATTCATATAAAAAACTAAATTAAAAACATTAAAATAAAAAATAAGGGAAAACGACGAAAAGAAAAGGACTGGAATAAAATTAAATAGTTATTAAATTAAATAATAAATCAATTAAACACATGAAACCAAAGAAAAAGCAAGGGGTTAAAGTGGATAAATACAAAAGTCCTATATTATTCATTCTTTTAAAATAAAATTGAAAAAAAGATTCATTCATTTTCAGAGGGAGCTGCAGCCCATCTCATTACATAGTCATTTAGCTTTCAATTAAGTTTTAACAGCGGTGCCAACACTGGAGGTAAGGTGTTATGCCCAAGGATACAACAGTTGACTTAGGCTGGAATGGGATAGGTCAAGTCTATCGCAGGGCCAGCACAAAGACAAACAACCATTCACAGTCACGATACCAGATACTTATACTTACGTTTTGTTATGAGCAAAATATTGTGTCAATCCTCACCTCAAAACCTTATTAGTAAATTATTAACCAGTGAGTTCATTTAAAATAAATCTAAAGACTTTGTGGAACACACGGCTCATTTCAAATTTCTGTTGTAAGAAAAAAACAACGTGAGTAAACCCGGGAGAAAATAAACTAGGGAGAACACTCAGGTGTACCAAGAAGGTCCGGTGAAAGGGCTGGATAGAAAATCTTAATCACCTAGTATCGGCAAAGGTATCGTCATATTTTAACGCATGCCGATGTTGTCCGATCCTTGTTTTTTTGTTAGTATTGGCATCGATACCCAATACTGGTATCAGATCGGGACAGCCCTATGATGGAGGTCATGGTACTAACCACAACACGACTGTGGCCTAAACATGTATATTCATATTTATTCCAGTATGGTAAATTATTCATTGTTAATTCCACTCAGCTGAGTTTTGAATGTTTCTGAGAATCTGATTTATTTTACCTCTGTTTTTTCAAAATTAAATGTTATACAAGTCAGCTATTCATTGACAAAGAAGTAGTATATAATGAATCATTCATTTTACTCTCCCCTGGTGAATGATTGATTGATTCCTGCTTTTAAGTAGTTTATATGTAATGCTGGCCAATAAATCCTCTTTCAAACATTGTGCCAAAGCAATAGAGGCATTTAAAGAAATACTCCGGCCTCAGAATGATATGCCTTCATTTGTTGACTCACCCTTATGCTGATTGACACTTTGGAACACTTTCTTGATATTCATAATGTAGTCGGCGATATCGGGAGGTTTACGTTTTGCCTCGCCTCGGCTACAACGATGTTGAATAGAGCCCGGTGAAAAAAGTCCACAAAAACTTGTCAATATTCTTCCATACTGCTCGTCCAATGCAGTCCGCGGGTCCTGAGTGGGTAGCGTCCATAATTTACTTGCAACAACATCATTTAGTATATTTTCAGAGCCCAAACTATTAGCATGTTTACTTCCTGGATGCACCCGCGCATGTGCCCAGGCCGCCAATGCATCCAGCGTCACGCCACAGCACATTGGACGAGCAGTAAGCAGTGGACTTTTTTCACCGGACACCATTCAACATCACTATAGCCGAAGAGAGCCAAAACGAAAATCTCCCGATATCTCCGGCTACATGATGAATATCAAGAAAGTGTTCCAACGTCTCAATCAGCATGAGGGTGAGTCAACAAATGAAGGCACATCATTCTGAGGGCGGAGTATTTCTTTAAAACCCACAGCCCTCTTTTTTACATGATGTATTATCTGGATAGAGTACATGACTGTTTCCTGTTAGTATAAAGATGGAGCAACATTTTGCATCATTATAATGGGATCATATAAGAACAGGGTCTGGATGCTTGTTTCTTTGGAAAATTTTAATTTCATACAGTTTTTAGCTGCTGTTTTTCTTCATGATGCTGGTATCAATGCTGTTGGAAATTAACAATCATTTAATTAGATAAGAAATTCAGGCATTAATTAATATGACTTTGTGTTTTTTGGTTTTCTTTTCACAACCCTGACAGCAACTCACAGGAAATTTCAAATGCAGCTATCTCTGACACCACTGAATATGAATGAAGGAATGAATGAATGGATGAGAAAAATTTTCCTAGTCCGTTAAGGAAAATCATAAGAAATAAAATGACATTTTACTTCAAAGATTTAGTTGTTTCAACAGGTCGGGTTTTAGAGGATTTTCATATACTTATGAGACAGGCATTCTAATAATGAAATAGATCATTTTAAACCTACTTAGAAAAGGAAAAATCTGGGGTTCCACAGGAGAAATATTTTTTTTACGTTATTTCTCATCATACCTAAGTGTTAATGGTTATTCTGTCTTTTTGAACTAATTGGAAAAAAAAAACTTTCTGGGGTTCCACAAGTTGACACTTGATAATATGAAAATTTGTACTATATCATTTCTATGCTGATGATACAGATACATCTGAACTTATAATTTTCCTCTGATTATTTGACTTCTGTTGAAAACCTCGTCAGTCGTATCAATGACATTAATAAGTAGATTTCCTGTACCTTTTAAGAACTGACTACAGTAACAGTTTAAGAACTTCTTATTCGTCCATACTGACAAAGAAAAACATTTTGCATTTGTCTCAATAATCCAATCACAAAATTTGCCATTATTTTGGAGATTGACATAAGTTTTCTCACATTTCCATCAGCAGAACTCTAATCCAACAGCTAACGATATGTTTGAAAATTCACATGTCAAAACGATTTAGAGAAATTGGTCCATGCATTCATCTATTCATCTGCATAATTATCTAAAAAACAAACAAGCTGAATTCAGTTCACTCAAAGTGCAGCAACCAGATTTCTGGATCAAACTGACAGCTGACCTGAAGCCAGTCACAACTACTTTACATTCAAAATTGAGCTCTGCTTCTCACAGCATCACTGAAGACGAAAGTTTTCTTTTCTAATTACATTCATCTGTCCATTTGAGCTATAAATCATGTTTGTACATTTTATGTAAAACAAGGCTGATAGTTTCCTCTTTAAACCCATTTTAAATAAATTATTCCAACCTGATAGTGTATTTGTCCTGTAAAAATCTACAATGACAAAAATTGCACCACTGTTGAAATACTTACATGTAATCACATGAGGTCAATGAAGCAAAGAGTATTTAGATTTAGATCCTTAAAAAAAGGAAAATCAGGCAAGGGAACTCTAAGAAAAATCTCAAAGTATAATCCCATTACTGCATCACTGGAATAAAGCTTCTTTCAGTCGTGTGGTTCCCATTTCCAGAGAATTCCAAGCACACTAAGCAAAATCCACACTGTAAGACCAAACCTTAATCTAACTTGGCAATTACTGTGTCCCACAAGAATTTCCTGACATTTTCAAGAATTTATCCACTAAGGCTTTACAATCAAAGCCAGAATTTTATGGCAAGGGTTACTTTTAAAGCCTTTGGTATTTGACTCTTTATATTAGTGACAGGAATCTAATTTCTATTCAAAACTACTGTACAAAGATTTTAACACATATCCCACAAAAACTACAAAGTGAGATTTTATACATCTTTTTATGCACATGTTGCGTAAATTAGTCAACATTAGATAAATTGGCAGACACTGTTCTTTATGTTTCCCAGCCTCTGTAAAAATCACTTGTTTACTTTGTCAGCCATCAGCATAAGAGGGTTTCATTTTCTAACCCAGTGCATCAGTGCTTTAGCTTTAGGGGTCATCATTAGTGTGTTTTCACCACCTTCGGACCTATAATCTGTTCAACACAGAGAAATTTGTAGTTTTAAATGAAGTTAAAGCAGGAAGGTGTTAAATTTTCATTTTCCAAAGAGTTTCAGAATTGTTCAAATCCAGTTTAAAACTTGCAAGTCTTCAAAGCAGGATATGACCGGACAAGTTATGGAAGTGATCTACCAAATAACTTGCCTCTAATCTACACACTCCTCTACTCTAAGATAACGCTTCCCCAAATTTCAATCCCAAATCTGGCCAAACCCAGACAGCAGACACATTTGGGGCTAATCCAGGTCACTTCTTGGTACGTCTGGCTCCGTTAGGTACTGGCAAATGACATGGGAGCCACATATAGTCTAACTTTCATGAGCCAGCCTGGATTTATGATGTGATAAGTGTGTTGTGGACCACTTTAGGTAATGTGGCAGTGGGAACACAGCCACATTTACATAGCATCAACGCTGCATAGCATTTGACACTGTGCGTCAAAGCCAAATATGGGCCAAAAGAACGTTTTGACCACATTTTGGTGGTGATGTGGCTGAGTTTCTGCAGCCACACTCGCACAGCGCCAAAGCCGTTACTCAAGGTCAAACATGGGCCAAACCAAAATTGCAGATGTGTGCCAAGTCATTTATACAAGAGCATGTTTTTCTGTAGTTTTCTGTCAGAAACCGATTCAAATGGACCAGCTGCATTGCAGAGTTTGTCCTGCTCTATTTTATCATCAAAGGAATTACTAAGCTCTTATGGACACTTCAAATGTACAACAAGTCTGTGTGAACAAAGAGAGGATATCTGTACATGGCTAAAATCTGGTCAGAATGGGACTTGAAATGCTTTTACACACACCAGCAGCCTTTTAAATGATTAGAAAAAATGTGCTTGAGGACAAATTAATCCTTGAAAGAAAATGTAAAAGTTTTTGCTGCATACATTGCCCTTCTATCTCAACTTTCTGTAAAATGATACATATTGAGTGTAAATGCTGTGACAGCTTTTTGTCATGCAGTTCCTGATTTTGTCCACTAGATGTCACACTTAATCTATTTACTGTGTTAGCATTAGCTCATTGTGACTTCCTGTTTTAGTTACCTTTAACCCGGATGCTATTCTGTCAGCCAGAGAGAACGATAGCTAGCGACATGTTAACGTTATTGTCAAGCAAGCAAGATTAAACTGT
>JAVQJG010001970.1:0-22062 GCA_036024015.1 Craterocephalus amniculus | reverse complement strand
ACACACACACACACACACACACACCTTCAGCTTAGGATAAATCTGAAGGTGTGTTATCTTCACTTATTGTCCATGTCAGTCTTTACGTTCTCTCTCCATATCTCACCTTAACAGGAATTCTACTTTTTGCTGTCTCCAGTTTGAAATTGTGTTTGCTGACAGGAGAACAATATTCATAAAAATGTGGCACACGTTCCATTGTTCCTCAGTACTCGGAGATGAGGCATAGCATCTCAGCACCTCTGAGAAATAAAATTCAGTCCATCTAGCCAGCTCTAAAGTTCCCCTAACCATTTGACATTATGCTAGATCATCTGCCCCGAGCGACTACATTCTAACTGGCCATAGCAAAATAAAATAGAAATTCATTTTCTTTTCTTTTTTTTTTCAAACAAGGAAAAAAACTAGTTTGGGGCATAAGCTGGGTTTACATGGGCCCTATGGATGAGCCTGGGGAGGAGTGCGGAATCAACACAATAAATGGAGTTATAGTGCATTTAAAGGGCAGTAAGTGAGATTTTTATCGTCCCGTTGCAGAAAATAGCTCTAATATATCTAGTGGAGTTGAAAGAAGAGCTGATCAATACCTGTGACTCAACAATCAGTTTGCCAGGTGCTGAACTGGCTTTCAAAACTCACTTTGCAGCCTGTAGTCTCAGTTTGGAACAGCCTCATCATCCATTTGAGATAGAAAACCATTTCCCATACCTCAGCAGCGGTGCAGAAACATGATGTGACGGCTCTTTAACAGTCTGTTTTCCCTCAAATGGGGTTAGCACTTTTACCATCATAAGCAGCACATCACACAAATGTACTGTGTGATATCTTCCTCATACATGCTATACTCAAAATTGGGCCATGCAAAAGTCTGATGAATTGGAACAGAATTTATTTATTTCCACAAAGGACAGCATACTGGTTGTAATGGGCATCTGTGGCTGCCAGTGATTCACCTTCACTGTGTGACAATATGTGTTAGTTGATGTGCTCATACATTTAATGTAAATTGATAATCATTGGCCTTAATGTCACAATAACATGCCTACTGCTCTTCTGGAAACAAGTTCAATCTGAGAACTTGTTCTGTAGTAAGAGGCAGAGGGAATTCTTCAGGGAATATTTGGTTAAATAGATATTCTGCCTCCAAAATGGTTTTACTTCTGGCTTCAAAAGAGTAGCTCACAAAATGTCAAGCTCTTTTATACTTATTTGGATTTTGCGTGATGATTCTAGCGTGATAAACAGCTCAGTGTCTTCACTTTATATCCTTTTAGATGTATCCTCACAAAGAAATGGGGAAAAAATTATGTCCTTATTATATCTTCATTAGATAGGAGCTAAAATTGGAATGAATAACCTCCCTCCCCCACCATCACTGTTGTCATCTAATATGAGGCGGGTGCTGATTTATTCCTTAAATATGAATCTGAACTGTGTGCTTATACCTGCATTTTCCTTTTGATCCCGAGTCAATCTTTGTCTCCATTTATGTGAAATCTGCATTTTTTTCTACCCAGCCTTCTTTTATCTCCAACATTTTTTCCTTTCCAGTCCATCTTCCTTTCTTCTAGCTTTGTGCCCCTTGGTCCTTTATGCAAATCACTATGGTGTTCATCTTTTTTTTTTTTCATCTTAAATCAACTAATAACGTGTGATCATCCCACCATCAAGGCTACTGCCACAGAGTTGCCATGGTAACACCTAGTCCACAGGCAGTAACGGCCACTGCAGAGAAAATGTTGAAGCAGCGACAGAGTGAGCGCACACTGTAAGACACAGTCACCCACCCTCCCATATCACATGGGCAACCCTTGCTCATTTGCTTTAACAGCCACCGGGAGCATTAAAGTCGTTCTAGATCTCCCCTGTGAAAGTCAACGATCTTATAGAAAGCCGATAACTCTTTATGCATACTGTGTTAATGCAGCACACCAGCTGTTTCATGCTCAGGAGATGCACATATCATACCTATACATGCCATATGATCATGTACTCTTACAAAGGAAACACATACCAAGTCATGTGTGCATGTGTGTGCACAGGACAGCTTGAGCTTCTGCACACAAATTGTTCTGTATTGTTCTGTAATTACATTTTAACTATAATGCTCACCCTACTCTCCTCATGCATGCTGCTGACATTAACACGAAACCATTACATGTAGCATATCGTACAGATGACAATGACGCATTTAATTATGCGCTAACATATGGCTCTTAATAACATCCCAACTTCAGCACCATACAGTGCAAGATGCACCTGCACTGCGTGTCCTCAGACCAAAAATGATTAATTTCTTATTCTACTATTGGTGATTTGAGTGATGTATTTCATGATACCTCAGGCAGAAATGTGTTGGGTGATAAATCCATGAAGGAAAATCACTAACATACGTCGAAGGAAAGGGAAAAAAAATACTGGAAAAAACTCAACTGCGTTCTCCTTCCAATGAATCCATACTACTTCATATTAAGATAAAGGAGGGAAAGATGTGGATAGAAAAGAAAATGAGGCACTTGTGAGATTATTTTTTTTTGCGCCTGTGCATTAACACAAACTCCATCAAACTCTGTGCGAGAGTGCATCTTACACAGCAGTCGGGACTAACACCTGCACATGAACACAGTTTCATTACTCACTCGTAGCTCCCTCACAGTTTGTCAGTGTTTATGAGCATACTATGCTGAACAGAACTGCAGCATATTTCTTGTGCATATGTGTACACTTGTAAAGTTATGCTGTATGTTTAATCTTCTGACTTTTTCTGTTTCCAAGTGTTTTTGTTGTTTTGTTTGTCTTTTTGAGGGATGATGGGAGTCTTTGGTGAGTCGGTGACAGCCAAATCAGAGAGCTAGACAGATGGTGTACTGCAGTAACCCTTTGACTTAACCCATGTTTCTGTCAGCCAGCTCACAGTGGCCTTTTCATGCTGCCTGTCAGCCATGGGATAGAGATAAATGGAGAACAGTGGTGACTGCTTTTGTGTATTGAAAAATGAACATTACCATGCTCACTTTTTCTGACATTCCTAGTTACACGGTTATGCAACATTTAGTCTATGTTAGAGGAAATGAGCATGAGCTAAAGAGCTAAAGCTAAAGCTCAAAATTAACATGGTGGAGTGGTGTGTTACTCAGAGTTTCTAGTCCACTTTTACTTCTCTTTCTACTTCGATTCATTTGCCACTTCTCAGAACGGAAAAAGAGTTTTGTTTCCAGGGAAAAAGAACATGACACCAAGTATAATATCATCAACATCATCATAATTTCTTTCCCCTTGAAGTATCTAACAATTACAGTCAAATCACTGTATATGTGTCTGTCTATGGGAGCAGATTAACGTCAATGAGATAAATGTGAGACAAATGTAAATTGAGCCAGCGTGAGTGTGTGCACGGGCATGTTCATGTCAGTACATGTAAGAGTTAAGGTTTGATTCAAGGGCCCATCAGAAAGCAGCCTTTGCATAACTCTGATAGGCCAATTAGTGCAGAATGATAGATGATGAGCTCGGCAGGCAGACAGGGTTGTAATACTGGGGCAAGAGAAAGCACTTTCTGTCCTGAATCTCAAATCCCCTCAGTTGTGTCCTCTCTCAATGATACATACAGGTTAAACACACTGTAATACCATCTGGTGTTTATCGGTTTCAAATGCTTGTTTCATGCTTTGAACTACTGTATTTGATCATTGATTACATTTAGGAAAAAAAAAACAAGAACTATTGATAATTTTTTAACTGGCCAGTCGCTTGATATTTATTTTTAACAGACCTCATGAAATGATTGACACTTTCGAGAACAACATTTTACTGCTTTTTCCTTTTTTTCTACTGAGGAAACATCACTTTTTAGAAAATTACCAGTTTTAACATTAATAATACCTCCCCTCAAATGTCACCAGTAAGCATCTTTGTAGAATCCATCCACAAAGGCCTTTACTGTCTACTGTAACTGTATTTACAGATTAGTAGATGAAAGAAGAAAATGTCACTGCTTATTAGCACTCTTTCGGTGCCACACAGAATCTTTTTGACATGACATCTCTGACACCTAAAAACAGTCAACTCATAAGTAGAAATAATAGGCAGCTCCCACAAACATATACCACGGCTCCTCTTTTGACGGACACAAAAACGTATGAGCTCTGACAAGAAATCTTTACAAGATGGCCGAATTCCAAGCAAGAAAAGAATGATGAAATTTTTTGACAAAACAGTGCCGAGCTCCTTTTATGGGTGGGATCGCTCCTATTCAGGCTTATTACCCTGTGTGTAATCTGTCTTTCTCTGAAGCTGTCTGTCAGAGCGCAGGGTTGTTTGTGTGAGTGTGAAGCATCTGTTGCCAGAGTGACAGATAAAAAGGTCAGTACTGTAAAAAGATGCAACACTGCTCTTCAGAGAAAAAAAATCTTGCTTCAGCTTTCATTAACAGGGTTTTTTGTGATATTTCAACAGGAACAAACTGCTAAGGATGCTTTTCAAATTTTGGAAGCAGATTAACTGCTTGGCACTGAATCATACCTAAAGGGTATTAATGTTCTTTTGATCAAAGAGGAATGTGCTGATATTTTTAAAATTGTCCTTGAAAAAAAATCTGAGTAAATCTAAGTATCTGACTGTCACTTGGGATTCTCATTTCAAGTATGATGTTGATATAAGGAAATCACTTGAGGATCCAAAAACAAAAAGCTGAACAGTTTTGTCTGATAAAAGCATGAATCTCTCTTTAAAGTGATCAAGTGTATGATAAGTATTCCACAGATTTGTCAAGTATGTTCCTGTATGTCAGTTTCAAGGGCCAAGCCTCATGGTAATCAATATTCAGGCATTCAGTGATGCTATGCAAACAAGCCTTAAAGGCAATTGATCTGAGGCCAATTTCTAATCATGCTAAAGGCTATTGAAATCCTGACAGTCTCATTCATAAAACAGTAATAAAAAAATGACATGGCTTTGCTTCACAACAACAAAAAAATATAGTACTGATTACTGTATGTAATCCCTCAGGAGCAATGTTGGTGGACTAAGAGGCACAGAACAACTTTTGATTACTTATCTTTTAATTAAAAGTCATACCACAATAGAGCACATAACTATCACAATTAAAAACAGACTCAAACAAGTCTTTCACCTTTTTTAATATTAATATAACTGAAACATGTATTCTTTTGCTTCTAATCCTAGAATCAGATTTCCTGTAACACTCAATATTAGTCAAAAAAGAAAAAGTGAAACCACATGCAAACTGCCATGGCAACTGGTCATTACCACATCAGGTGTTAGTTTCAGTATATATAACCAATTTATCCAAATGGATGGAAAAAAATAGAGAACCTCTAAGTACTCTGGATTCTAAGCAACAATGAAATCTTGAATTGATTTTCACGCTACCAGAATGTGATTTCTTTCTCTTTGAGGAATTCTTTTTTTCCATCAATATTTAAAAATACAATAAACTTCAAACTTGCTAACATATCTAATGCTCAGCTTAAGATTATGCTTTCTCTGATAGTTCAAAAACTTCCCCTCACTGTCATCATTTCCATCACTGTCTCTATAATATATCATATAAATACCCTAAGATGAATAAATCCAGTCAAACAGCATTTTAATATTTTGCAGGTCAGGATTTTCTTGACTGCATGTACAGTTAAGCATGTAAACCACCTTTTGAAATATAACTGAAAATGTGTATAAGCTGTAAATGTTTTACAAAGGTTTATGGTTTGTTCTGCATGGTAAATATCAACAGTTTTTTATATTTTATTGGGTTTTGAATACTTGTACCTTCTCCATGCCCATACCACATTCAAATACCAGCATTACTCAGCAGCTATGTTTGAATGCATTTTATTTGTCATTGTCAGGTAATTATATTACGTCTAAGGAGAGCATTACTCTACCATAATTTCTTTGACTAATCATGTCCATGTATGGGAATTAAATAAAGGGTTTTCAGACACATACAGTTGGATAAAAGGTCTCATCAGCTATACATTCTGCCCAAACCAAAAGATTCCAGAATAGAGAGAAAATGAATGAAGTACAATGATTTAATCTGGAAAGGCAGCTACAAAGTTATTTATAAAAGGAACTGAGACGTCACAGATTCACCATGAGATACTGTCTACAATTGAGAGAGGCATCAAAAGTGCCAGACTTTCCAAAACAAAACTAAAAGCAAACCCTCTGACAGAGCACAGGCCCCTCAACTCACATAATGTTCGATGTTCATGACTACATGAAAAACACTAAAAAAAGTAAAACCCATAAGTTACTGTTTTGGTGGAAACCACTGCAAACCCAAAAGAACACTGAGGTTTCTCAAAGTTAAATTCAACACATCTTTATTACCCTTGAACCTTCAGGAATAAACTTTTATGGTTTTATTAAAGGACAGTTCAGTTGTATCTTTGATGATTACCTCCTTTCCTCTGATACCAACCAAACACAGAATTCCACAAAAAGCACAGTATATGAAAAGAAATAAACATGTCAGCAGCAAGCCAATGATCTATTGAGTAAGACTAAAGTTCAGCATATGGATTCCATGTGCAAGGCCCAAATGGTTCATATACATGGAAAACATCTAATTATCTACTTCAGGGATCAATGCCCTACTGGGTTCTTTTCATACTCTCTTTCCTTCCCTGGTTCTAATGTTTAATGTCATATACTTGTTAATTTTTAACAACCTGACATAGGACGACGGGCCATGGGAATGAGTTTAGCTAGATGCCATTTATAACTGAAATCAGTTCCTCCTCTTCCACATAGCTCAGTAACAACCAAGATACAACTAGGCAATTTTCACTGTTTACTGCTATAATCTTGGGGCCAATCTGAGCTTCTCTGAGCCAAAATGACAGGCATAATCTCGAGTTAAAATGACATTGTCTTTCTAACCATGTAGTATTTCCCCAGACCCACAAGCTCAGGAAATGACAGAGTATGTCACTGGATGAATCTGCTGAGTGATATCCTAACTTATAGATGTCAATATGATCCATGTTTTCCCGTTTTTTCTTGTTTAATGTGGATGAATAAATTAGCTCTGGTGTGTATTTGCATTTTGTTATAGATTTTAATCTTTTGCTGTTAAATCTGTATGAAGAAAAATGTGAACTTGATAGATTGGCATTGTCATTCATTTTGTGAATGAAATTGCAAGAGGAATGTGCTCTCATGGGATACTACAGTTCATTGCTGAATCTGTTTGGATGAGTACGATGTTAGTATGGATCCTTATTAAGTTTGGTTGGAGATACAGTATATGCAGTCAAGTTAGCAACCGGTTGTTTGGGAGTTTGTATTTATTTTTGCATCGTTTTAATCAGTGTGATGACTTAGTTTTATTTTCATCTGCCTGTATTCTTTGTTAGAATCTGTCTGTGAGGTAGGTATATGGGTGTTTTTCCATGTTGTGAATCTTGCTCTCTTTCTGTGCCCCTCGTTCCATGGAAGAGTACCTGTTAAACATCTGTAAGCATGTATATATGCCTACAGCTCTCCTCTAAACCAAAACGAACGACCCAGTTAAATAATAAGCTAAAGACTAACAGAGGGACCAAATCAACCTCTGAGCTGTATCCTCTCTTAAGCCATCAATCGTGCGACTAAAGCTAGGCTGCATAATGACATTGTGGCAGTGTACTCACACTGTGCTGCAAAACATATTAGTGTTAACTATAATGAGTTTGACAGCCCAATATGGTTGTCATGGATGATAGCAAATTTTAACTAGGTAACACTGCCCTCAAATGGTAGAGAAGAGTTACAGCAGCTGCAGTAAAAGCTGCAGTGCTGGGTTTTATACAATTGATTTGTGCAGATAATTCATTTTCTATGGCTCTTTTTTGAAAGGAGTAATAATCTTTTTGATACTTTAATCATTTAAATGGCTTTCAAACACCTTCAATTACCTGATTGCCCTTACTTTTATTGCTGTTACTAATGTGCTTCTCACTCATTTTTGTTTTCACTTACTTATGTATGTGTTCTGTTTATTCCACTTCCTATTTCTCTATAATAAGAGGGCTTACGGTTTGCAGCTTTTCATAGTATTTGAAGAATGGATGTATCCTGAGCATGGCTCTCTGATAACTTTGTCTATTTCTTATATCCTAGAATCCTGGAACTCCAGCAGAATGGAGACATGGATGTACTAAAACTCAAGTGGTGGCCCAAGGACAGTCCCTGTGACCTCTACAGCTCAGTCCAGACACGGCAGCGTGGCAATGCTCTTGATATCCACAGCTTTGCTGGCGTCTTCTGCATCCTGGCAGCAGGTGTTGTGCTCTCCTGCCTGATTGCTATGGTGGAAAGCTGGTGGTCACGGCGGAAGGGATCCAGAGTCCCCTCCAAGGAGGTAGGGGGATGGGTGGGGTGGGTTAACTAAGAAAAGGGATCGGTATTAGAAAGGGGGGGAGACATTATATGAGCTAGTACAAAGTCAATAGATGGATCTAGGTTATAAAAAAGTAGTGCTCGGGAGTGGGAGGGATGGTGTAGCTTACATGAGATGTGTATAACCAGTCTAATACACTGACAATGTGTGAATCCATTTAAAAAAATGTATGTAGCATAAATATATTAAATTTATACAGAGGCAGCAAGTAACTATAATGCACCCCTGACAGCATATATATGAACTGTATTTGTCACTAATTAGGCTTTTGCACAGAATTTAAAGCCAAGTAATAGGTCTCCTTCTGCATAAACCTTTGCATGTAAAGCTCCGATTTACATAGGGGAGTCCTTTAGAACATGCTATTAATTTCAGCTTAACCCACAATCACAATCTTAATAGGAGATTCAGCTTGGCAAGAATCCTGTCATGTTCATTTGAATTGTTTGTACTATTAGAGTAACCATCAAGTTATTAAAATGATTTACCACTTGGATATTCTCTTCCAAAAGCAAACTGAATGTAAGTGTGAAGTAAATTAAGCAACAAATTTAACTAAACTTAACTGAAGAGGGTGTTAATTTATCATTCATATTAGTCCTTCCTAATCCTCATTACAGAACTGTCAATGTAAGATGATGCCAAAGGTATCTAACATGAAGTATGATATGATAATCACATCCATTAAACACATACGTGCATTACAGTATATAAACAGTGAGAGGTTCAGTAATATGAACTATACTCTTCACTTTAATGATTTATCTGTATTTTTCTTAATTTGCTCAATTAAAAATAGACAGTATTGATTTTCTTGGTGCTTTAACACATTTGCTTTGCAATTTCTTTTGGTTTCCTACAAAATCTCAACAGAATAATTAAACAATATTTTTGTTTGTTATTTGCGGAAGGGGAGGGGGGGGTGTTGGCAGTGGCTGGCAAAGTTAAAAGCAGAATATAATAACAGCCTGAGGGCCTGTTAGAGTGCTGCAGACCAAGGCAGAGTCAGAAACACTGACTCACTGTTAAACATGAATGTTTATACCCCCCCCCCAACCACCCACCCAAAAAGCAGTGGCAGCGCTCCACCTTGAAAATTTGCAGCAGCACCATGTGAAATATCCAATCAGGCTATGTGCTGATGATCACCTCTGCAGGGGGATCATTTCAGGCAATCAAAGTAACGTGTAACATCTTTCTCTGGCTGGAAACCTGCTGTCTCCTTTGATGCAGTACTTTTGTCTACTTTTTTTCTTTTTCCTCCATCATTGGTAAGACAGGTAAAATCCTCATGGAAAAGACCAAATGGCTATATGTTTAACTTCTTTACACCTAATGTTTATCACTTTCGCAAACTCTGGAGCTTTTCACTAATGATAGCCCTTGTTCTGACCTCTCTTTTCTTTATCCACAAATGAGAGTAATTTGAATCAGCTTCTAATCCATCTCTCCACACAAGCCCTCCTTGCAGCCTCCCATGCCTACTGCTATGTTTACCAAAACACAGAGGATAAAGTGTTCATGTTAATAATTTTAATCAAAGCTGTGAAATTGTAGCAAAGTGTTGCAAATTTGATATGCAAAACATGCCAGTGATGAACTGAAACAAATGTAATTATGTGTGAAATAATATTTTCACTTTTGGTTAAGAGTTAATCATTTATGCGTCGTAACAAATTAGACCAGGGCATGAAGCAGGGCCGCTTACTTTTTTTGCAGAAAATGTTTTTGCTGTCAGGTAAATTACTTCCTCTTCAAACAATTGCTTTTTCCCTTCTAAGGGAGCTATTTGATAAAGGCAGGTCAAGGTTAAGTTGTGGATAATGGCTTAAGAGAATTAATGTGGAACAGTTTCTTAACCTCTTAATTGAACTGCATGTCCTTCTTGAAATAATACTGTCAATCAGAAGAGAAACGTTCTGAACTGTCTAAAATACTTACTGTATAATGGATGTGATTTCCATGGTAAAAGCTTGGTCATCATGCTACTTTTGACAATTTTGAAGTCTTGTGATTTTATCAAGAAACAACCACAAGACTTCCATCCCATCTCCTTATTTGTGGTGTCATAATAATGTAAAGAACAGAAAGAATAAATCAGAAGAGTGGTAAAAAGATGACAAATGGAAAGTGTGACTATACTTTGGACCATTTAGCAAAAGATCAGGTTTCTTTATTATTAAAAGATCAATATCACAAGTCATCCGGAGATTAATTTTAGGAAAAGGTTTAAGTATAAATGGCGATTGGGAATGCAGAATGAATGGGGAATTTATCATCAACATGTGTGCATTTTCACAAGTCTTAAATTTAAAAATAAAATATTTGTAAACTCTTTAACTATAAAGTCCAGAAATATACCACAACAGAAATAGTATTTGCTTTCTAGTATCAACAAATGTGTGGTTTGTGACTTGAATGATGTCTTTGATAAGCTGTGGTCCCTTTAGTGTGCACAGGATTGTGTGAGAAACCACTTCTCATACTGTAGCTTTGCTTACTACAGTCCAATGAATAACCTCCAACTGCTTGGAACAAATCAGCAGCAGTGGATGATTAGTTGCCTTTATTACTTGTCCTCTGGGCTGTTTGTTCATTGATTTATTTAAATGTTGAATTTAATTTGCCTTCCACTCCTTTTCTCTTTAGAAACAGTCCCTTCAAGTTTAAAGCTTGGCTGATGCTAAGAATGTGCACTTTTAGAATTATATAAACTGGAGCAATAAATTCACACAGACTCCTCATGTTTAGGTAGTTTGCTGTGTGCAACTTCCCCATTATACATTATGTGCATTTAATCTGAATTCATTGTGAAAATAGTGGAACAAGACAATAGTCCAACTACTTTATTTGGTTTCCCTTATACTTCTGCCATAATTTCATTTTCTCCTATGATATTCTTTGATAAATCATCCTAAATATATATTTTCCAAGCATGGTGCCTAACCTCATGTAGGAATCTTACTGAAGTAGAGTTTATATGGAGTTAGGCTGTAACTTTGCTTTACAGGAAAGCATAGCGATTAGTTTTTAGGCCTTCTTCCACAACAACTGATAAATAAAGGTCCATTGTTTCTACTCAGCTCTGAACATGCAGTTTCTAGATTATATTTTGCTGCACATGCAGCACTGACATCCAGCTGCTTGCTAATGTCTCCTTGTTTACATTTTTACTTCACTCTTAAACACACCATATACCCCCTACCTCCAGCCCCCTGCAGGGTTAGCAGCTTTAATCTGTCATTCAGACCAGTAGTCATGCCTTCCACTGAGCAGCCACAAAGACGCCAAACCTTAAGTTGAACCCAAAGTCATGTTAAGCACAGTGTGGTTCAGCTGCAACACAAACAAACACACCGCCCCCCCGCTATCTTCATTTGCCTGGAAGAGCAGCCAGTGGAATCAACCCCAGACTGAGCGCAGGAGTGAAGCATTGTCAGTGAATAGGAAGGACAGCAGGGATTTAAATGGTGGTAGTCTTTGATTCTCTTTGTAGTTCTTGTTCAAGGTTTTTCATATCAAGGCATCAGGCAGTAAAGTACAGGGAAATCACTGTTCTCGATTTAGGAGCCACATGTGGATACGTTTCTATAATACAATTCTGTTTTTATGCCTTCTTCATCAGTAGCAGTGGGATGTAATATCTGAGTTATGTTATTTCTTTATTATTTTCGTTATTGCTGTAGCCAATGGAGCAAAACAAATACACTTGTATGTTAAGTCCGAGCTGATATCATCATTAGAATAGCTCCTTCTGTGCTTCCACTGTAAAAATGAAGTTTGCTCACTCAGCCGTCATTGATTTTGATGGTTGACCCATGACATTTGTCCTTCATCCTATGAGAGCACAGCTCTATTGATTGCTGCTAGTACATATCAAGGTTTGCTTAGAGCAACACTGAGCCTAAAATGGTACTCAGATCATTGAACAGCCTCTACAAAATCACACACCTACACCTTTTCCACATTAGAATCAAACTGGCTAGTGTCAAACTTTAACCCTCTGAAACCAGCATAGACTCTTCATGCAGTGAATGCCCTGTGGTGTGAGGAGAAAGTAGCAAGGACAGGAACTTACTTCTCAAGGTCTCTATTTTCACATACAACACTGGCGTAATTATTTGCCACATAGTGACTTTGTAGAGAAGCTACCCTCAAGTTTACCCAATAAACATCCCTATTTTATAGTTATAAAACTTTCAGTATATCTACTGTTTATTTTAGGCTAACATGTTTTTCACTTGATGAACACTTTTTAAATAATTCAGAATTTCTGTCTGACAAAGCACCTGAAAATAACTCATCAAACTTAACTTGTGTTTTTGAGATATTTCTTCTCTGTTCAAAATAGCCTTGTGAGAATGCCATACTCTGATCTGAAATCACCATCTGTGCAGAATGTTTTCAAATGAGTAACCAGCTGCAAAGATGGTCTCTGAGAATAGAACAGAGGAGAGTCAAGCTGGGACCACTGCAGCATGTCCTGACTCAGTGGAGGGAAGAAGGCAAATTTAAGTCAACTTCAAAGCAACTAATTAGATCAATTGCATGTGCTGCAAATATATCAGCTGGGGAAATCTCTGTCTCCATATGCAAATTGGCCATGGCCTCAGTCATGGGCAGTAGAGTTTGTCTAGTTTTGTTTAAAGTCCTAAAAAAAAGTTCCTAAAGTTAATAAAGTGCAGCAAATTATAAAGCTTGTAATTTACTCCGGCAGACTCTTTGCACCGTGTCAGGTTAAATTTGGAACTTGATGTCATCCATATTACTGTCACAGCAAATGTTGGAACTGCTTGAGACCATCAAGCTGAGCCAAGAGCATGTGGCTCTCTGTGCAGTTTTACAAGCTCCATATAAAATAGGAGAGCTGATGACCCGCAGCTTATGCATTGGCATAGAAAACTTGGCTTACTCTGATGTATAGGCACTAAAAAGATTTATTGGTTGTGCCAACCTATCGTGAGGACTGCTTCCAGCAAAGTGTAATATTCATCCTGTGAGACAATATATGTTGTCTATGTATACAATTCATTATCAGCCATGTGTGCTTTTCTCTTTAAAATTCACAAATGTAAAACAAGTTATGTTTTTAAGATTAGGAGATGGACCTGCCTGCTCAGAGGTGACTGTTCAACAAGATGTGTGGATTATTTAGAAATAAGTACGCCTAGAGTAAATGATTTTCAAGCAAACTCTCAAAGAGATCATAATTTATCCTGCCTGTACAAACAGATTCCCCTATATTCCCACTTTCATAGCACACATAAATAAGTTTTCCCTCCTACCTGCATGCACACATCTCATTTCTGCCGTTTATTTAGCCCGCATCTTTCATCATGTCAGGCTTGCATCAGAATAGCGAGCAAAAATGCACCATGTCACAAAGCCCATTTATACAATCTTATTTCTTTATGTGGTTTGCTTTAAAAAGGCTTCGTGGTCTCAGCCAGTTTTCCATTCTCGTCCATTCCTTCCCTCGCCAGCTGCAATCAAGAATTTGGTGGTATAGCTCTCAATGATACATGAACTGTCTAAGATGGATGTAATTTGCTTTTAATCAGCAATCACTGGTGCAAATCACTCTACATGACTACATTAATCCATCAAATTGTTTGGCCGAAGCTACTCCGCACATGTACCATACATGCATCCATACATTATCTCTGCACACAACCCACAATTCTCAGTACAAACACTAAGAAAACTAAGCAGTGTTTATATTTCTGTCTTTTGTGTTTCTAATCAAACATGCAAAGTCACATTCTCTATATGTGTGTACATGCCTTAACATTCATGCTTTGTTAACTGCTTTTGACTGTGAGCTGTGTGTCAGTGTTTGTGGTTGTTCTGTGGTTCTGTGTCGTGGAATGGCTGGCATTGTTATCTTTAAGCCTGCTTTGTGGTGTAAACAGTTTGCTTAAGACTATTTCTGTCGGGCTTACACACTCACAAACACAAATGCACACAGACACAAAATTGACTCATGTGGGGAACCGATGATAATAACTGCATCATGCTTAGCATTTTTGACAAGGATAGTATGCCCAGAAGATAAAAAGGATATGTGTATTAACAGTCTCCCTGCGAAACTATTTCAGGATATGATAGTCTCTCACCTTCATCAATTTGCTAATTTTAGTAATTGATGCATTTTGAGTTTATTATTATATAATACAAACTGCAAATATGTTTTAAGTGACTCTTTAATTCTTATGTATCCTATGTATTGACTGTTCTCAGAGGCATCTGCACTCATTTTAGGAGGGTAATAAGGTGGAGAGGTATAACTGTAATCATAGCACTGTATAGCTGATGAAAAATTCATGAAGATGCTCTTCATGCTTTGGATGAGCAGTTCCCTGATGAGTGTCTGAAGCCCAACATTCATTGTTATGAGGGTGGCTGTATTGCTTTACCCCTTTTGGCCTATATATGTTCAACCAGAGGTTTGTATGAAGGAGTTCTGTCATTGGAATGAATCGCATCTTCCAAAAACCAAAACTGAAAAAGAGTTTAAATGAAATAACCATTGCCAGAACTCTTCCATAAGGGTAACATCTGTGGTATTGACCATGTCTGATATATCATAAAGTCCATGTAGAATTAGCATGAGGAGAGCAGGAGCCTGTCTATCAGGTTCCTTGGGAGACATAAAAGAGATTATACTTCTGAAATTAAAACACAAATTGCTGGCTCTTCTTGTTCTAATTCTACACAATGATTTCTGTCACTGTGGCTCAAAGCTCTCATATTGCCTTTTTGTTTTGTTTTTGTAGATAAGTACTCTGTGTTGAGGGGTGTAGCAGGCGAGGGGGAGAGAACAATACAAAATGGCATTTAAACATCTCCCCTTTCCAGGTATATAACGACTGTGTGAATGTCTCTCTGAGGACACAACACAGAGCGATCTGCTTAACATTGTGTGCTGACTGACTGCAATGTCTTTCTTCTCGCTCACCCCCCCACCCATCTGTCTCTCCGATTTACTTCTATCTCCTCCACGCTACCATCTTTCGATCTGCCTGATCTTGTCTGTCTCATCCCCTCTCTGTCTCCACCCATCTGCTGTTTGTCTGCCTGTCTGTTGTTTGGCTTCTATTTTTATTTTTTTGGCTTTGTTTTTATCTTCTCTCTCACCTTGCATGCATACAAACACACAAACATGAACGGCTCCACCTTTCTCTCCACATCACCTGTCTGTATCCCTCTTCCCGACCCTTTTGCTCACACACACCAGACACAGGCAGATGGCCCATCTGCCAGGCAAGCTGCCGATACATGTCCACACAGCCCCAATGAGCACCCTCTTGTCCTGGGCAGCCAGACTCAGAGCCAGACCCCCAACACCACCAACACTTCTGCCCCCACGGCCACCCATTACCAGCCCCCAGCATGCTGTGATATTCCCTGCGCTCTGATCGTCCAGCACTCCTATGAACCCACCAACCCCTCTGAGCTCACCCCCAAAATGAGAATGACCACCTTCACCTCACCTCCTACACCAAGGTTATACATAAAATAGACTTCCTCTTTTTTTTTTTTTTTTAAAGATAGTTTGTTTGTAAAAATTGAAAAAATATGTGAAAATGATCATTTATCAGGGGAAAAGAATATCAGGGAGAATTCTTCAAATTTTGGTTTTCACATTATTACAAGCTGGGACCAAAAGTACCTCTTCTTAAACGTTTGTTTCCCTGGCATGCTGCTGACAGACTAATTGTGCAATAATACCAGGCTGCCACTAGAGGGTAGTGTCTCTTCAAGTAGAGACAAAGTGGAGCATTGTCCTCAAGCAGTTACAGTTTTAAGTTGAAAAGCTTGAATTGATGTGAAATCCTGCAGTAAGAGATTCTGAATTACACCGATACATTTTTTTGTATTGATTATATCCCATCATTTTACTGATTTGGTGTCAATCTTTCTTCTATATTGCCACAGTGGGCATCATATAACTTTCATAGGCATACACATAGCTCCAATCAGGTTTTGTCAACCAAATCTTCCACTTCTCTTGCCTCAATATACTTTTCTCACTCCTCAGTTACCCTTTAGTCTTTCTTTACAGACAGCAGAATGATCATTTGTTATCCACCCCTTTCTTTCACCTCCCTTCATTTCTAATGACACTAACTGTACCATTTTAATATTTCCTCCTCCAAACACTTACTGTGTTTGAGACAGTTTCACTGCAAAAGTTAGTGCCCCTTTGTCGTCTCCTTCCTCCCATTGCACCTTTTTTAGATGGTAACCTGGGGGCACCACTAGTCCCCCCCTCTGGCTGTGAGCTGCATACACTAGGGCCAGAGTCCCCTGCAGAATCCCCAGACCCAAAGGACACGGTCAGTAAATCTGTCTTTCCCCCCCACCACACCCACCCCCAAAATAATGTGACTCCCATTAATGCAGAGCCCCTTTGACTTTCCCTAACAGTATCACCATTAAATCTGACTGAAACACCACACTCTGTTCACCACCCACCTTTCTGAGACCCCTCAGAAAAAAATTGAACCTTACCACAGATCCCCAAAGCACATTGCCACAAATGAGTGGAGAATGTGAAAATGTAAAAGTCTGAAAACTCCTACCACTTTCTGTCATTACCACTGTTCACCCAGATCCCCTCACCACTTTACGTCTCATTCATTGCAAAATGAGCCCCCCTGCACTACTATCCGCCTTACCCCAGCAGTAAACGCATGAAACACCTCCCACTCAGTGTTACCATCCTGTAGTGGATAATTACTATTTTTTTATAAGTTTCATTTAACTTACTTTTTATAAAGTTAACTTATGTTAAGTTAAGTAAATGTATGTGCCTATAATTGGTAAGATTTTTTATACTGCTTAACATTATCAAATTACCTCTGTTGTATGATGTAATTTATCATTTAGATATAAAATCTATAATTGAATTTTGACCTGGAACTAATTAACTTGAAAATGAGAAATCGGTCTCAAAGTGAGTGTTCTCAGGCAAATGCCTATAAGCAATGTAGTGACATAAGCCAATAAAAATAACTGAGTGAAGCATTGTTGAACATCAGGACTGTTTTCCATAGTATAAGTTTTGCTTTGAGGTTTAATATTAGTAAATAATGTATGGTAATGCCTGCTCAACATTGACCTAAGGCCCTGGAATATTAGAGCACACAGCATGCTGGTGGTGTGATTTCTGCGTATTCCAGATTATCTGCACCCCCTTAAAGACCTTGTAGAAGTGTGTATTGTGTTTTTTTCTGTAAATACCTTGACCACAGCTCAGTGTGCTTCTCTATCCCTCCCTCCATCTTTCCCCTCTTCCCTTTTTGCTCTCCCCCACTTCCTATCACATCCATGTTTCCCTTGTGACCATGAAACAATTATTTCATACTAAATTTTGTGTCATTCATATTTTCTGACTATAATAACCTTGACTTTGATATTAATTAATTGTGTCAAAACCTTTGATTGACCATATTTGCATGTGTTATTGGCCTTAACATCCTTTTACCATCTGTCTTGTCCAATACCTTTCAAATGTTTTTACATCTTTGTACAATCCTTTCTTCTGACTTGATGGATGGTATCTCTGTTACTGAAATGAATACAACCCATCTTGTCCTCTTTTTCAAACAATATTTTCTCTACAATTACACTGCTCTTCTCTCATCATTGATCTCTCCATTCCCTAATTCTGGTACATGTGCTACCCTCACACCTTGTTCCTCTTATCTCCCTTTTTTCCTTTATCCAACTTCTCATCACTATCCTCTTCTTTCCAAATTGTCATCTATTATCCTATGTCCATTCTCGTTCTTCTCGCCAATCACATATTCTTGACATAATCCTGCCTCTTTCATCAATGTCTGTGCTATCCTTCCATTTGCCATTGTCACTTTCTCCTTTCCTTTTTCCTCCCTTCCTTGCCCCCTCCCTACTTACAGGACGATAAGGAGATCGACCTGGAGCACCTACACCGCCGGGTTAACAGCCTGTGCACCGATGATGAAAGCCCCCACAAGCAGTTCTCCACCTCTTCCGTCGATTTAACACCCCTTGATATGGATGCGCTGCCTGCCGCCCGCCAGGCACTTGAGCAGATCAGTGATTTCCGCAACACCCACATCACCACAACCACCTTCATACCTGAGCAGATCCAGACCCTAAGCCGTAGCCTCTCTGCCAAAGCTGCTGCTGGATTTTCTGCTAGCTTTGGTGGCGGTGGCGGGGGTGTCCTTCAGGACCACCGGACTGGCGGGGTTGGTCCTTTCAGACAGAGGGCCCCCAATGGAGGCTTCTTCCGCAGCCCCATTAAAACAATGTCCTCTATCCCCTACCAGCCCACAGGTCCAGGACCCAACTTTGGATATGGCAATGATCCAGACAGGGGTACCTCCATATGAGGAGTTACAATGGATGTGGTTGGTTAAGGAGTTGAAGGTGGAGGCAGAGTTTAGAGTATGTCATGGGGTGGTTGAACAATAGATTGTGGCTAGACTAAAAAGTCACAGGATAGAGATCTGTGTACATAGCAATCTTTCTGTTTTCAGTTTCTGCTTGGGTGTTTACAGGAGTGTCTGTTTTGTATGTGAAGAAAACACAAAGTTGTTGGGGCATTTCTTATCCTCCTGCAAACCATGCTGATGAGGTGCAACAGGGGAAAAGGGGGCAAGGAGGGTGGGAGCTGGAATTTTATTTGCTTTATTGTTGTTGTTCTTGTGATTGTTTGGGGGATTATTTTGGTAGAAATGTAAAAAAAAAAAAAAAACATTTTTTATTGTTTCAGTTTTATGACATGAGAACTATCTCATGTAATAGAAAAATGCTGAAATGACCCTGACTCCTTTTACTCTCTTAACCACTCCTGCAAGGATTAGTTTCTACTACTCCAGCACCAGAAAGTACTCTATTCTTGTTAGCTCCAGAGTATTAAGATAATCATTGGTCTCTTGCCATGAAAACAAATCCCAGGAGTTGTAACTAACAAGCAATGACGAGGCAGAAATTTGACGAGGATATAGGCTGCTATAGAACATGTAGATTGTCTTCAGCCCTGCACCCAGAAGCTCTTCAGTGTATTGAAATGGGCCAGTCTCAGTGAATTCTGAAAATGATGCTTCTCCAGTACAACTCTGCACTATTTGAGAGTCTACATACGTTTTATTTCTTCTCTGGTGTTGTTTCACCAGTAAATGGGGTTATAAATGTGCAGTTGTCTCCAACATGGTGTTCATACAGTTCCCTGGCTACACCTAAGACTTTGCAGCTGGAACCTCCAGTGGTGCATAAGTCTGAAAACTGTTGATATGATGGTGCAAAGGTGTGTCACTGGTGAATCGCCTGTTTGGTGCATCAAACTTAAACCACTTCTGCCATTTCTTGGTGCATCAGCCTGAAACTGTTTTCACCCATTTTGATGCACATTGAACTCTTTGTCAATCCCTCTGCACTGTACCAGTGCCCACAAACCTGTAAGTGATTGTATGTAGATCTTACCTTTTTTTTCTCACCTGTATTGTGCTATCTGCTTTTTGAATCAAGGTGAGATCCTCTAATCAGACTCTAAGAGATACAGTAAAAATGGAAAACATGAAAAGCAGCTAAAAGAGTAGAAAATATAAAAGTCAAGCTGAAAGACTTCAAAAAGCTTGTGCTTATTATATGTCTTTTATCGAGTTTTGTTTTTGGAAAAAAAAAAAGAAAAACATTTAATGCGTGGAATGTGTTTTGGTCAGGAAGTACAAACAAATAACATTGTTCTGAGCTGTCTACTTGTTTTTTTGTTTTGTTTTTTCTCTCAGCAAACTTTGAAGAACTGCTAAACGAGTGCTGTAGTTTCTGGTTTTGCATAATCAAGTCATTCTTTTGATTTGTATCTGTTTCACTTACTTTTAGTGGTCCATAGCTTGGGTGTTAAGTCATGTCATCATCCAAGTTTGTGAATCACTTCTTACCAGCTTCAAGTGGTGAAATGGAGTTGATTTGGTGTTGACAAGAAACCATTGCAACAGCGTCTTCAGTACAAGCCTTATATGTCAACTAGCTAGCTGTTCCCTCATGGTTACCAACAAAGTCCAAAGTATCGCTGTGTACTGGTAACATCTATGAGTAGCAAATCAGTGGTTGTGCTAGGTCATGGGAATGTCTTGAAGAGTCAATGGCCATCGGAACCAAGTGGCTGCCTTTTACAAGATGAGTCCAAAATACATTTCTATTTCATATCTCTCATGTTAAGGGTACTGTTTATATAACTTGTTTTCTTTTAAAGTGCCAATTAATTAAAAATGAGACCATTAAGGTGCATTTTGACGTTGGGAATGGGAGTTTGACACATTAATAGCATTAGAGAGATATTTTGTGGATGGGGTGAGGCGGTAAAACGGAACCAAACCTTTTTATTTCACTAACACTGTATTAATAATTGATAATGTTAGTTGTTTAGAGCAAGTTTTCAGTTTGTTATCTTTAAGAACTAAACTGCGACATGTTGTGTGTAGAGAACTCAGTCAAGCCACAGTGTTTTGAAGCAAGCATTCTTAGGAATTCTTTTCTTATATTAGGCTACAGTATGGCTTATGAATGACAAATAGGAAACATACATTTAAAAAGTTTTATTTAGTATAAATGAGAGAGACATTATAAAAATGTATATTTTACATGTCGATGCTATTTTTGTTTAACAAAAAGAAAAGACTATTATCATTCTGAGCTTTGGTGTTGAGTTGAGCAGTCACATTTCTGCCTTTGGTTTTTCGCTTTCCTATTCAACATACACGCAACTTTTTTTCTCATGTCATTCTGAGTTTCTCCTGTTTTTAGTTTTTTTTATTTGCTGGCTATATAACAAAACATGGCAAGTTCCCTAAAAAGAAAGCATGCACAAACTTGCTGTTTTGCTATCTGTTAACATTTTTTATTTCATACATAGAACTACAGGATTTACTTGATAATTTTCAAAAATCTACGATGTACAGTATTTAATATAGGCCTATTTTGTTGTATGTGTTGCATATTATTCAAAAACCGAACAAACTGAGGCCTCTGTTACAAGTGGCAAAGCTTTCTGTGTATAATTTGTCTAATAAACAGGTTTTCTACAGTGGGATGGTTTTTGTTGTCTTTGCTAAACTAGACAATCGTTACTAAAGGTAACTAAATTTTTTAAAAAAGAACCTGGTACAAGAAAAACATACTCTTCCTTTCCTTTGTGTCCCTACACACAGAAGCTAATTCATTTAGATTCAAAGAACGGAGGAACTTTCCACGGAAATACAATATGTGAAGCTTGTTGTGACAATGAAAGAAGTTCTGCCATCACTCAACACTGTAAACCCAGGCAAGTTTAATCTACTTAAAAAAACTAAGGTAACTTATTGCCTTATATTTTTTAAGTAATGAGGCATTCGTTGAATTAGTGTAGTGCACTATGTTCATTGTACTTAAGTGCCTATTAGAATGGAATTAAATAATTAAGTTGAATGTACTGATCACAGTACTAATACAGTAACTAAAGTTACTGAGTTATGACGAATGTGTTGAACTCAGCTTGTTTATTAAGCATTACTTTTCTCAACTTGATCAGTTTGATTTTACTGGATGTTCTGAGGTTGTGGAGGAAACTTACGTAAATTCATTCCACATGAATTAGAAGCGATGCTTCAGGAAATGTTTAATTT
>JAVQJG010001944.1:0-11639 GCA_036024015.1 Craterocephalus amniculus | reverse complement strand
TTTATAGTTTAACTTTGGTTCAGCAGCAGAACCACATCTCTAATCACCTGTAGGGTTGTCACCATTCTAAAATGTCAAACTTGATCCTGATACTAATGATGCTGCTCAATACAGATATAGAGATAAAACGTGGTTTTACTGTAATTAAAGTCTAAACAGCTCAAAAAGAACAACACAACCCAAACTATAAAAGACATTCACAATGTGAAATAGATTATTTAAAATCTCTGCTGTCTTCCCACACTGCTCACTGCTCACTGTGAACACTTTGCACTGTGTGCAAAACATCTTTGATCACTAGTTAGTAAACTTATTCACACACGTCCTTATCTACACAATACCTGAGAATATTTCAAGTAAACAACAGAACAAACTTCTGACATAGTTTGTTAATAAAAAAAATCACTGTTTGCTTACGATCACAATTAATACTAGATACTATACAATGCTATGTTGTAAACAATACAATACTAGCTACAGCTGGTAATGTTGGAGAGCTAGTAAGATTTGAAAGGGGGACTTTCTCTAAGCTCCACCCCCTCTTGTCAATGCATTCAAAGCCACACCTCTTCTCACAGAGGTCTGACTTTTTTTTGTTCTTTGTTATGAATGCATGATGTACTGACCACTCTCTAGATGAAAGGACCATTTCACCCAGTAAAACAAAAAGGGTTTCTGAACAGGATTACAGGAAAAATCATTAGATAACTAGGAAAGTACAAACCGAAATGGCACATTTCAATGTTTTTCTCCCTTATACATAAAGGTGATAGAAATAGGACTAGTGATACTGATTATACATTAAACTGTTAAAAATGGTCGAGTATTTACTCTTAAATATAAAGTGAGGCAGCCTCATTTTCACCAGCAACACCTGAGGCCCAAGCTGTCCCCGGTCCTGAGGTCAAAACCTGCAGCATTCAACCTTCCCACATGACAACACATGATGTCAAACTATCAGACAAGGCCTCCAGGCTCAGACGGATTTATGATGATGTGCCTTTTCAACGAAGCAGCTTTTTACATGAAAATGAGGGATGGAGTCGGTTCATGGAGCAGTAACTAACAAATGAACCAAATAAAACCTACTTTTTGATTCTTTTTATCACAACACATGAGATCGTACTGTAATGGCTAAATAATTACTGCACCAGCTCCTTAAAATGTCATTGCTGCCAGTAAACTGTAGACTGAAGTTTAAATCATCCAGAAAATCTGTTATTGACGACTACATTCAGAAAGACTCAGAAATCCAGCTGTGCCCATGCTGCTGCTAAATTATTATCACTATATAAGTAGGCTTTTTTGGGTTAATAAAAAGGGCTGGCTGTGTGTGTCTTCACAGTTCAGTGTAATGTTTATGATGACCTGCACAACTTTCCTGACTTAGACTTTAGAGGAAAATTATTTTGGTACTTATTTCAACGGAGAATCCATTATTCTAACACTAGTTGCTCATTTTGTTGCAACACCATCTAAAAGGTCTACACAACAAAACTGATAAAAGTAATATGTGTATATTAATATACAACAATTCATTAGTAAGAGTTAAAATGTGACCAACTAGAGGATCACAGCTGCAGAACATTTTGCTCCCTGAACTGTGGATTTTGTTGACTAAAATTCCAACAAAAATGGTTTAATTTGAATGGACTAATTTAGATCTACTGACTCACATAGAAGGTCTTGCTCGGATGTGACTGAAATGTTTGAAATCACCTAGATGAAAACTTGCTGCAGTTTCAGACGCCTTTCGTATGAACACATGGGCTTTTATTGTCCTGTTAGACTTTTCACAACCCTTCTAAAATACATGTTTGGAGAAAATATATTATAAAATTATATTCTCATCTGCAGTCTTTTAAATCATTATGTTGAACTGGCTTAAGAAAATCCATAATTTCCACATAAAAAGCCATAATACGAAGGTGCATACTTCTTTTTTCATAAATACTGTGTAAAATATTGCAAACCTTAGAAGTATGCAGAAAGACATTCACCGACCACTTTATCATGCACGCCTTCTAATCCTATGTTGGACCCTGTTTGCCTTCAAAACTACTTTCATTCTTCATGTCATAGATTCAACAAGGTGATGGAAACCTTCCTCAGAGGTTCTGCTCCATATTGTTATGGCAGAATAACACAGTTGCTGCATCCAGGATGAGAATCTCCCGTTCCACCACATCGGACTCAGATGTGGTGACTGTGGAGGACTACACGACTAAATGGATCATGTGATTTACGGATTAGATGTTAATGTTACAAAGCAGCTGAAGTGACATACCCAATAATGAGGCTGCAGAAAACTTGCAAAATAAAATAAAACAAAGCCTTGCCATCGGAGGCGTCATACATTAACTCTTTGTAGTATTTTATTCTTTTAAAGTGAACTTACTTGGTGACTTTAAAAATCCTAAGAAGTCTCAAGGCCCTCAACACACTAATACCAAACGATGCTCCTGGTTTGATCATGTCCCAGATCACCTCAAAAATACTGCCCACGATCACCTGGAGAAGTACAATGGAGACAGTTGAAATTTCATTAAATAGGAACAAAGTTTTGGCTTAAATATCTTTACAATCCAAAAAAACCAAGAGCCCACATTGTTTAACAGTAACTTACCCCAAAGTCAAAGCAGTTAAAGGAGGAGTGGAAGTAATTTCTTACGCCGAGGCCGTACATTTTCAGCGTCATCTCGGTCAAAAACAAACCAAGAAAGACAAACTCTGCTGTGTCTGGTGGTGAGATGGACAGATTAGCAGAACAACCAACATGCAAGGCTCCAAACCTCAGCAGATATGATCCTACTTACAGAGAGCTCTAGTGAGCCACTCGGGCTGGTTGTAGTGCACGATCGCCACACACATAGTGTTGAGGCCCACCAGGCACAGAACGACCCAGTAGAAACTCTGAGCTTTCACCATGCGGCGAATGAAGAAGCGAGTCCTCTTTTCTTTGCGGCGGAAGTAAGAGGAGCTGTCCATCTTCCCGCTTTTCACACTGGCCCGGCCGAACGGGGAGCCGGGGGGAGCTACAAACCGAGGAAGAGAGACTTTATGGATCATGTTCAGTCTCCTTTGGTAAAAGTAGAGATGCACCGATCAGATGCCGATTCGATTTTAATTTGCAATTCCTGTTATTCTTTGATATTGAAGATTTTTGTGGAGAAAATTTCAATAAGGAAAAAACAACATAGTAGCCAGACCAACAATCTGCTGCTATAATGCCTGACAGCACAAGTAAAAAAGATAAATAAAAGTAATAACAGAAATTTAATTAAAATTAGTTTTGTTAAAAATTTTGCATTTATTTTAACAAAGATAGAATTTCCAACAAAAAAAAATCTGTTTTAAAATTGTGAAATAAAAAAAATGTTATAGTGTTATTTATTTCGTTTTATATGTAATGTACACTTTGTTATTAATAAATAATATTAAGTACATTTATATTTGTGTTAATTTGTTTCCTTCCTTTTTTGACAAAGTTAAATGTTTAAGTCCACTCTGATGCGTTCACTCATAAGGAGAGATAAACGGTTCATTCATTCAACAGTAGGGTATCGGCCGATACTCTCAACCCAGGTATCAGAATCGGATTGGATCAGAAAAAACTGGATCAGTGCATCTCCAGTTAAACATGTTTATTTCAGCTCCATTTCACTCTCTCCAATAAGCATGAAAATTTATTTGTGGCAAATATGAAGCTAAAAAAACAAGAAGTGCCGGATGGCACGCGGATCCTCCACACGCTCATCATTTACCTGCAGCTCCTCATTAAAAAATGTGCAGCTAATACCATCTAACTGTGAGCATTATGTGTGAAACAAGTGAGATGAAAGATGGAGCCTGACATTTATTCCCCCAGCACTTCATTTATGGAAAAACTGACGGCAACAAAATGGTTTTGATTACCGCGCTAATGCATGTTTCCAACCCACAGACAAGCAATTATATGTTGTCTCTGCCAGAGAGCGTAAAGTCCATTAACATTAAAAAGTGAAAGTCGAACATGCTGCAGGTAACTCTTTCGCTATTTTTGTTCCACAGTCTAATTAGAAAAGTTAATTAAACTGCCTCGACAGCTGGAGAAGCGGCTTTAGGTATCCAGATCAAAGTGCAGAGTTGGTTTCTTCAATGCACATTGCGACCTTTACTTTATGGTGTTACGGTGGTCCGATCATGACGCAATAATCTGGTTAGCGGTGGACAGAGAGTCAGGGGGCAGGCTGACCTGCTGGTGGATAAAAAGGTGAAAAATTTACCAACAGAAGACATGTCAGCAAACGGATCCTCCCCCTCCTCGGCCCCGATCAGGTCATTTTTACCCTTCTTCATTTTGCCTCGCTTCAGTACTGCAAAGAAAACATCACAGAAATACCAGAAAATACTACATGAGATGTGATAAAGACAACGGGATGAACCATGATAAATCATTTATGATCGTAAGATGGGAAAATGGCAAGAAAACAAAGGCTTTTCTGTTTCAAAGAAGGAAATGCTGGCTTGTGTGTGTCAGGCTTGTGCTAATTGGAAACTATGAATAGAGATCATCAATCACACTTCTCATTTGGAGGTTTTCTACCCTCTTGTTTGAAGTCAGCCTTGGACTGAAAAACTGCCAGCGCGACGTCACACGACCACCTTCGAGACATCCGGCTGGTTTGCTTGTTAATGAGATGGACAACCCTGCAGCTCTGCTCCAGAAAGCTGCTTGTGCGTTGTTTTAGAGGAACTCCCCAAGCCCCTTTTCCTCTCTCCCCTCTGCTTCAAACTGTTCCAAAAAATGTTCATTAATTTCAAAAACATGAAACAGTCCAGTATTGGATTTAATAACATCAAATGAACCATTTGGATAAAGTCAGGCAGCTTTCTAGAAAATACCTCCTTATAGGTGAACTGAGATGGCTGGAAACACTGATGTGCCTTGTTTAATTGTGTAATAGTATGGAGTTTTATCTATAAGTAAAGATCAATCATGTGAGTCTGAAAATAAAGTAAAAAACATTTCATCACATTTTTCTAATCCTTAAGCTGTCCGAGAAAGAGCTGACCGAGCCCAGTGCAACTTTCAAGGATTAATAAGATATTTAGAACCTATTAGCTAATCACAGAGATGTGTTTTTTGTTTAAAGCAGAGTCCTTTTGAACAGAGATCAAAGAAACTCCTGACCTCTTAGGCTGCAGTCCTGCAGGTTGCTCCCTATAGGCTCGGTTTGGGATTAGAGAAATGTGATAAGGTGCATAAAATGTGTGATAATGTTTGTCCACGTGAAACTGATTTGTATTTTCAGACTTGCCAAATTCATCCGTATTCGTAGATTTTCATTTGTACCTGTACTTCTTAGAGTTTCAAACAACTTATATGTCCCTATTGTTCCATGCAGGGTTATTCAGTTTGATCCTACATTGGCTGCAGTCCTGAAGGTGTTCAGAGTTTCCCTGCTCCAACACACCTGACTGACATGAATGAGTTATTGTGCAGAACTTGATGGACTGGTGGATCTAAATCATCGGAGTGAGATGAGCTGGAGCAAGGAAACACTGAAAACCTGCAGGACTGTGCCTCTCTTGGGGTTGAACTGATTCACCCTGTATTAGCCAATGGTGATATCCTGAGACTGGCTTCCAGTATCATGTAAAATATAATGGTTTACATCATGATTTTATGCCTCTGTACATTTATTGTAACGATTGTTGAGGAACCAAAACTGTCCTGCAAACTGCATGTAGGCACCTGGTTTTATAGCTTGTGGGAGTTCCCAAAAAGTCAAAGGCTGTCGAAGGTAGTGTGGTACATAGCAGTGGAGTGGGTTGGAGACCCTCCTACTTCCAGACACCATACCAGTGGAGGAGTGAAGGAGTTCCAGTATCTCCAGAAGAATGAAGCAGTAGATTGACACGCGTATCAGTGTAGATACAGTATGTGTGGATGGATAGATGGATGGATGGATGGATGGATGGATGGATGGATGACACTATTCTTTATTAAGGTATTTTGAATCAGTCCCTTTTACAACCTGCGGCTATGACTGACACTTTGCTCCATCCTGTCAGTCATCTGAAAGCTAAAAACATATTTTCTGCTCCGACGACACCAGACTGTTTTTCTTTTCTCTGGCTGAACTCTCAAAATGTTTTAATCCTCCATTTGTAACTAATTAAAAACACAGGGCCGCTGGCTTGTGTCACTTTGCTGCAGCCATCTGCAGGAATGCGTGCACGCTGCGTGTCCCTTTCCTGGCACATGCAGAACAGAGTGTGTGTGCATGCGTGCGCTAGCTGGGGGAGGCACAGCATGGTGAATTGAGTTCTGCAAATCCAATCAGAGTGTGGCTGTAAATCTCACTGATTAACCCCTGCCTTCACACCAGGCCTTGAGGACTGACATCACGGCCAAGACAGACAGAAACAAAGAGCTGAATTACAGCATGCTCCTCCTGCAGTGAGGAGCACATTTAGCTCCGGCTAATTTATGATTGGAGTCATAAAACAGGCTGGCAAACAGCCAACTCTGCTTCTGTGCAGTCGCACTGAAAGGTGAGGAGATGGGCATTTTATACACTTTTGTGTGTTTTTATAAAATCTAATAGAAAAATAATTTCATTGGGAGTTTTCAGACCCTTCAAGCATATCCCGTTTAGATATTTCAGACTCATCTCTCAGTTGACATTGCTTTAAATGGTTTATTCATTTCCCTTGTACAGTATATTTCATGTATATTTGATTTAATTTTTTGCTTGTAAAAGTGGCTCAGTGTTAAACAAGCCTTTTGGTTTATCTTATTATTTCATTTGTAATGCTTAGTACTTGCTCCATAGGAGATTTCTTGTCTCACTAACAATAACCCAGAAAATATGAAGGTGAGAGGGCAGCAGTAAAATGAGGAAAAGACAAGCGCATGTTTGAGTATTAAGCTTGTGATCACTTGCATGGAGATCCACATTTTACTGCCTCCTCCCGTCTCCCATTTCCCTCTTGATAAGAATTTGTGGCCAAATGAAAACTGGCAAAGTATTGGTAGTGGAATTCGTGATGCACGAGCACGGCCAGATGCTGAAGAGTCAAAACTTTACATGCATCTATGTTCGGAAAGAGTCGGAAAAATGTTAGAATCGTACAACTCGAGTCCAAAAAGAGTCGAGACGCTGTGCAAATATTAACAGAATGCACATTAATGATGGCTAATCTCATCAACGCATATTTTATTTCCAATATAAACATATCATATGTTCATGGTTTCTTCTGTACTAATCGGAAATTAGAATATGCTTGAAAAGTTGTTTTATTTAGGCAATTCAACAGAAAAGGGGAAACCAATATGTTTTATATACTAAGTATTTTTAAGTAAGAATTTACTTTCAGAGGCCTGATATTTTTGTATTTAAAATCCATCTTTTATTGATTTCAGGCAATATTCTAATATTCAGATTTTTTTAATTTGAGGTTTTCTGAAGCTGCCAATCCTAATCAGCAAAATCAGAACAAATAAAAGCTGAAATATATTGGTTTCCATACTTATTGTCTATACTGTAAGTGTAAATGTCATCTTTAAAGTTAAGTTACAGAAATGCAGCACTTTTTCAGGATATTCTATGAGTATTTTCTGAGTAGTTCCTGTACATTGATTGAGGACAGGTGGGCTACCACTCTGCACCAGCAGAATGGGGAAGGAGTAAACCAAAGCATACAGGCAACGCCAGAGAGTTATGGTAAGAAGATACTCAAAAAGCAGCAATACTCAGGATGTAATGCAAGGAAAATGCTAGGTCAAATCATTCATCTAAAAAAACACCATGCAGGTTACAAACCATGGCTGAAGCTAACACTGCTTTACTGCTTACATTTTGAACGTGATATTAGTGTCAGTGAATATCTGATTACAACAGTATAGGATGCAAATATCGGCCCCAATTTTCATATCATCCTTAGGGAACATGATCCATTTCATGGTCAGAGGTCATTTAAAATGTCCTGGGACAAAGTGGAAAAAACAGTGGATTTTTTTTCTAATTCAAAATCTTGCAGATTTCAGCAAGACCATGTAACGTACTGGAGGAACATCAGGCCATAAAGGACTGCAGAGCAGCTAGAATCAGCTAGAAACCATTCCTTTCCTAAAACTCCAAGAACTGCTCTCCTCCCCAGACATTGCAGACACTTTTTAAGAGAAGAGATGCTGAGTAAAGCTAACCATCACCCTGGAATTACTTCTTTTTAATGTTTTCCTGCCATCAAATGAAAAGATTTGCTCATATTTTCATCTCAGTTTCAACATCTGATATGTTGTTTATGATCTACTGGGAATAAAATATTCTGTGTATATTTACACTTTACATCTCAGCCTTTTCTGAATTACAGTTCAACGACTTCTTAATATTTATTTCCAAACTGGGACATATCATAGCTGTTACACACTGAGTCATAAGTTTAGGCTTCTTCTTCTTTTTCAGACTTTTCAGCTCCGATGGATCTTACACTTATCAGTGCTCCCCGGGCTGAACTGCAACCCACTGCACATACTGCAGCGTACATCTGTACATGAGGTAGATGGTGAAAACAGCCATGTGTAAAGAGCCACTCTATCGGGACGCTTTTCTGTGACAGGGGCTGAGGGATTGGTCCGGATAAAGGAGAAGATGGACACACACAGTTATGAGCAAGCCTTGTCTGAATCTTTCTGGAATAGTCAGCATCATGGTGTGGAGCAAAGCTTGGTAATATGGGATCTGAAACCAGCGGAGCATCTTGACAGGAACCTAAAAATACCTGTGCACTGACATTTCAGTCCAAGCTGGATGAGCTTTTAAAATTCTGCGAGGGAAATGGGAGAAACCTTTAAGCTCAAACCTGTAGAATCCCTTCATTTAGGCTTATTTTAGTCTCATGGGACTGTCTTTGCCCATCCCTGTGGAGCAATGTGAATGGAATAATGAGATTATGTATTTATTCATCAGTTGTAATGATCACTTTTCTTGGTGATACTCATCTCCATCTGAGTGGGAGCATGCTGTCCTCAGGTAAAACACAGACAGATCACCGTCATGGTCGATGATTGCGGAGTGATTTCTGCACTGGACTCAAATCTGTGCAGAAATCTTCCTTTAGGTGGAAGTGATGATGAACTGTTCCTCTCTGTGCCTGCTTCACCATCGGCCTTCTGCGGTGATGCACCATGGTAAAGCAGGGAACAGATTCTCAGCTCCGCTTTCACCTGAAAGATTTTGTTTCCTCTTGTACCACGCACCATCCAGCGGGGACTTCTCCTCAGCAATCTCATCCTCCTCCTCCAGCAGCACCTCCTCTGCAGCAGGCGAGAGAGGAAGGGGGAAAAAAGTGGGGGCTTTGTATCAGTTTGTCATATTTTTGACACATCACACACCCACTCCAACGTTGTTTCAGACATGAGCCTAACCAGCTTTGCAGATCCACTCCAAGTAACCGGTGAGTTCCCTCTCGATCTGCTGCTGTCGACGAAGCTTCAGGAACTCCTGCCTCTTCTCCACGCGCTCTCGCTCCTTAGCAAATTCTCTGTGGAGACAGAGGTTTTTCATACGGGGACATTTTATCAAATGAGCACGCTCAGACTTAGACATTTTCACTTTCTGCTTTGCATTTTTCTTACATTATGAACTACACACAGAGGAGAAAAGGACATGAAGTAAAAGTTTAAGCATTTCTTGGATGGATTTTGAATATATATTGTTGCAAGATTGAAGCTGGGCAGCTGTTGAGGGTGAAACAGCAGGAAAACGACATTGGTGAATCCTTATTACAGGATATATTGGTTTAGATACATCGGTGCAGCACAGCAGTGGTAGCATGTTGCTGTGGAAATGTTTGCCAGTGGCAGAGTTTTGCAAAATACGTACTATGATGTGATTGATATTTATATTTACTTAGTTTTTTCATTTAATTTTTGGAGGCCCATTTCTGCCAAAATCTCAAGAAAAATATTGTAATGCTGACTTTTTATCTCATGATAATGATGGTTTATCTCATACTAATGACTTGTATGTCATAATGACTTAATCTCATTAATATTATATAGAAAGTCATTATGAGATAAAACATCGTTATGATTCCATCTCATGATTAAGACTTTTTATCTGATAATTATATCTTATTTCACGATCATAACTTTTTATTTCATAATGAATTTTTATCACATAATGATTACTTTTATCTCAAATTTGACTTTTTATCTCATAATCATGACTTTTTTATGACTCATTACTTTTTTATCTCATGATATTTTGAATCATGATGACTTTAAATCTCCTCTCCAACTCCACTTTATTAATAGAGCGCTTTAAAAACAACAGTGTGTTACACCACAAGAGTGTTTTACACCAAAATAAGAACAATAAAAACAATAGGAAGTTAAAAAAAACTATATAAACACATAATTTGCATATAAAAACTGTTAAAATAAGTATATGTAGTAAAAGGGGAAAATCATTAAAAAAAAACAACTACTCAGTTACTGTTAAAATCCAAAGAGAAAAAAATGTTTGAAGCAAGGATTTAAAAGCAGGAAGTAAAGAGGCCCCTTTATTATGGCAATAAGTGGCTCCACAGTCCAGGTGAAGCCACAGAAGATGCTCGGTCATCTCTTTGCTCTTTGTTGAGGGAATGTTGGAAGTGACCGGCCGGCTGACCTGTGGAACATGGAGGTGTGTATGGTTGAAGGAGGTGTAACAGATTCGGGGTGAGACTATGAAGGCCCTTGAAAACCAATGAAAGAATTTTAAAATCAACTCGAGTGTGCAGCCAATGAAGTGATGTGCTCTCCGTCTTGGTGCAGGCGGATGTGAACAGGGCCAAAAAGCAACATTGCTATCGCAGGTTCTGAAAAATGTGACCAAAATGAATTTAGCTCGACCAACTTTAGACAAAGTTAGCTGGAAGAAGTCTCTCCTCCAGCGGAGCCTCTTGCTCATGACTTCCAGGTGAAGGTTGCACAAACACATATTTGCTTTCATCCGGGCTCAGCAGGTGAGACGAGGCTCTTTGTGACCGCAGAAACAATGAGATCCAAAGACACAAAGAGCCGCTTGATTGAAGCCACAGAGTAGTCTTTTCACGACACAAGAGGATGTTAGGCAAAAGGAATGAAAGGGGAGAGTGTGACATGATAGAGAGGTGAAGAACCTCTTCATTTATTCTTTTCACCCTCAGTTCAGTGATTTCTAAGTCACGAGGCCTTGTTTTAGCTGGCTTTGACCCACGCGTCAAGCAAAGAAATTCTCAAGAGGTTCTAACCCTGTGTTCACACCAAGCGAGAGTAAAATTATTCGCGCGAATGAATTACATGTTAAGTCAATGTATAGACGCGAATTGACGCCCGATGGCTTAGGACGACGCGTTTGAGGCAAATTTGCGGCGCGGAAAGCTCGAATCGCGCGTCCAATTCGGACGAATAGAGCGTCCTACTCGTGCAAATAGAGCGACTTTCGCCTGTCCGCTCAAGTTCAATTTTTTGAACGCGCGAACAATCGGGAAAAGCTATAGTAGCGGTGTGTGGGCATCCGTGTCTGTATGACAACACGGATATTTCCTATAAAAACAGGAACAAGAAGGAGCTGCTTGGAGGAAAGTAAGTGAGGAGACTCTGAAATAGCCCTGGAAGCGGCCGT
>JAVQJG010001928.1:0-10221 GCA_036024015.1 Craterocephalus amniculus | reverse complement strand
GTTTGCCAAGTCAAAAACAGGAGCTAAATGCAGTGTTAGGGCCTTTTCACATGGCGTGCTCGGACCCGGCCCGAGCACGTTTGACCACAGATTTTGTCCATGGGAATGCAAACAGGCCGGGCCCGGGCGCGGCACAGGTGGCCCAGGTTGGGAGGTAGTCCAGGACCCGAGCCACCCGTGCTCGAGCACGGATGGATGGCTTGTGAATGCAATCCGGGCCGTGCCGGACGTGACATGTGGGCTACAAGCGGAACTGATCAAAGCAAAATCCGACCCTACCGGCAGGTTTAGCCTTAGCAACACTGTCAGCTTCACTGTAAACAAACGTGGCGATCACGAGCGCAAAGAGATTACTGTGGAGTGATTTAAAACGGCCAAAACATAAAATATGACTGCCTGGCTTGCATCCATAGTGGAGAAGAAAATACTAAGTAAAAAGACGAGTTCGCTTTGTAATTGATATACTGTGCTGAAGACAGAAGGCTTTGCTTCTTCCTCGGTTGTTAGCTATCGGCCAAGTTTCTTCAACACTGCCACCTAGTGTTCTGGCGCCAACATTGCCAAGCGTGCCCGAGCATGGTTCAAGCAATGGCATGTGAACACAACTCAGGAGTAATCGATCCCGGGCACGGCACGGGCCCGAGCACGCCATGTGAAAAGGCCCTTAAAGCTGTTACGGTCTGTAATGGAGAGACCAAGCAGCCCTCATAAACCCTGGCCTGGGACCAGTTACTGTGAGGCTTTAATCACAGTACAGAAGCTTGTCACTCAGTCCCCTGGGGCTCCATGAGTCCTTGTCACCTTCAGATGAAGAATTGCCTGGATATATCCACCTGAGCCTCACATTCATTGCAGTCACAACACCCTGTAGCTATGCAAAGTGCAAGGAAACTGTTAAACTGCGTGGTTAAGTGATACTTTAAGGCTTCACAGTCATGCTATTGTACTTTGTTGATGCCTGGGATGGTGGTTGTAAGTTTGGGTTGAAATTGTCTTCTTGTCTTATGTCCTCTTTCTTATTCCTGTCAATGGACAAGAAACCTATGCAGGGTCTCCTCCTTAATATAAATAAAGCCATCTGCTGTTTGATGAACATCCACTCTAAAAGTGCCTTAAAGTGAAGTATCATTCATAGTCACTATAGATGCAAGCTCCTGTGCTGAAAAAGAAACTGTACAATACTGTAACTGGCAGCAATTCAAAGGAATGTAAACTGTTCAGTTCAATAAAGTTTATACCAGCTGACAGAAGAGTGATCAAACATGAAAGAATGCATGTTCAATACCAGTCCAGTTAAATAATCTAATTCAGTCCAGTTCAATCCAATTATAAACCTCTTTAGGTCAATCCAATTACAAGGATATTCATACAATAGTAGCTCACAAAAGCCGAGCTACAAAAATGAACAGATCGTGCTGAATTTTTAATTCAGTCTCTTGTCCTGAGCATGGAGCCATCAGTAACAATGTAGAGGCGAGGTCCCTTTAAACTGGAAAAGAGCCCCAGCAGAACTAGACACAGCCAGTAAATGTTTCCCACAAATCATCGGATGTCCTTGTTAGCTAGATCACTCCTTTTTATTGGCTTGGTACTTCTAAAAATAAGATCAAATTTGCTGGATATAAGAAATGTATATTTGTCCAATCAACATTACAAGATCACTCTATACATGTACAATATTGCCCGCATATGAACATTTCATGCACTAAAAAGCTTAACATGGTGACAGTTGAATGCCAAAGTTGAAATTTTAAAACAGCAGTTCACAATTAATTGTTATGCTTGTTGAGTTCTTAAATGTAGAAGAAAACAAATTTTCCATAAACAAGACAAATACAGATCTATTCTAGCAACCTTTTCCAGGGTTTTATGCTTCCTGACATTCTAGAGTTATGTAGCAATCATGCATGGTTTGCATGCAGACATCTAGCAAGCATGGTTTCGCCATATATATATATATATTTTTTTCAGTAAATTGTTTTCAAGGAAACTAATTGTGCACTCACTGGTAATTTTTTTATTAGCATATGAGCTTTTATATACATACTGAGTGTTGAAGGTAGTTTGTGTGTGTGTGTGTGGGTGTGTGTGTGTGTGTGTGTGTGTGTGCGTGTGTGTGCGTGTGTGTGTGTGTGTGTGTGAAATACACTTAAGTGAAGCAACATTTGTTGTTTCCCTTTAAGCTAAGCTTGGCCGTATCTGCCATGAAAATATGAAGAGCTGAATGTAGAGCTGCAGCACTGTTCTTTAATGACATAGCGAAATTAAGATATTTCACAAAAAAATATTTAAAAACAATGGCCTAATTTCCATTCATTCATTTCATCATTCTTGAGTAAGATGTAACTCAAAATAAAGTACCAAGTGGTGATCAAATTTGTAAGAATTTTACTGAGTTTGTGTTGATAAATTCCATCTCCAGGCTGTCATCATTTTTCTAACATGATGACAGCCTGTCATTTTCCTATCTCCAATGAACATTCCGTATTCATGACCCAATCCAATATGTCGAACCAGCAGAGGTTTAATGTGTATGCAGTATGCTGCGGGAAGTTTGTTTATATACTAACAGATGAGTAAACTTTGCCCCAGTGTATTATAGACAAATTTATGTCTGTAACGCGACTTGACCCATTACTTCCTAATTTGCCATAAATTTGATTTAAGGCTGTGATTCATATCCTGTGGACTGATTCATTCTTCCTGCAACAGCAAGAAAAACATGCAGGTTCAAATGTGCCATGTGTTCAGCCTGTGTAATGTCATATTCAGTAATATGAGAGGGCCTTTTAGGATGGTTCCAAGAAGAACACATCTGTTTAAAGGAGTGGTCTATTTAAATAAGTGAGTACTTCTGCTAAATCAAAATTTAAACCCAGAAAAACATTTGACTGGAACTAACACAACTTGCTGTGGCTGGTCTTCTTAAGCTTTTCATAAAACAGCTTAAATAGGATTTACAGTATCATTTGCAAAGCTAGCCCAACAAACTATATCTTAGCTTTCTACTATGTAAGGTTTTCATGTCAGAGACCATTTGTTTTCCAAAAGAATTTGGACATTTTAGCAAGTTTTGTACATGATGGGTTTTTTTTTGTACTTTTTAACTTATTGCCAGCTATTTATGTGAGATTCATTGACCTCTTTGAGCTGAGCATTTCTGCCAGTTTGAAATTCACCAAAATTTGTTAAATACTTGCAAACATTATCAAATTAATACACATCCATTGGGCAAAATGGTGGTTTCAGTACTAACAAGTGTTTTTTACAATTATCCAATTTCATTGTTGTAAATTAAATTATTGTTGATTCATTAAGTAAATAACTCAAACTAAAAACATTACTTAAGAGTCCAGAAGCTTTGTTAAGACTTTTTGGAAATTGAAATGCAAGCTGATTTTTGAAAGCTCTTCACAAGTTTTTGGAGTTGGTTTGCGCGTCTCTGTTTTCCTGACTTGACAATATCAGCAGGTGGTAGCATTGACTTCACTGGGCTCAGTAAGCGGAAGTTACTTTTCAACTTGCCATGTTTACTGCCACTAACATATTGTATCAAACTCAGATAATAGCAAGCATAGTCTGTAACTGTACATAGTGGTTTTTGGACCAAACTAATTAGCCTGTATCATTGGGATTTCCATATCAGCAGAAAGAACTCGGACTTAAGATGAAAATTTGTTTACATTGAATTGATTGCTGTGAATTATTTGATTATAAATGGGTTGAATTGGACTGTATCTTTACAGATGCACTGTAGAACTTTTGCAGATTCTCTCAGTGATACACAACCCTACCATCAGTTATTTCTGCACCCAGCTTGCATCCCACCTGTTCAGTGAGCTCTTTTGTGACAATAAAAGTCAGTCTCTTGTTCTATTTCTTGCTCTTTCCCTTGATGAATAAACTGAATTAATATTTTATGAATATACTAAACTGAATTTGACTAGAATTTTACAAAGCCTAAAGACTGCCTTTGGAACTCATAGGCTATCATGCTGCAAATTTGGAACTAATAAGAAGCAGCGCTACACCACGTCTTTCTCATTGTAACAGATCTTTGTTAGAACGAAAAACATAACTTAATTGGACAAGAAAGAATTATATTAAACGACAAAAGGCCTCTGATAGGAGGATTGATCATTGTTTTGAGTGAATATAAGACCCATGATTCCTGAAACTCTACTAGAAGAATATTATTCATTTCAGTGTCACAGGCTGACAATTTGGGGAGAAATCCAGATCCCCAAGGACTTGCAGTGCTGAACTGCAGTTGCTAAAGTATCATTGGACAATTTAGGACGAGTGAAGGGATTAAAAAAAAATATATTGAGTAATCAGAGGCATATGTTAAACTTTATTTTCTTAATTCCAAACGTCATGTCAAATAATGTGTACTGGGATTTCCTTTCATTTTCATTTGATATTAAGTTTTGGAGGGGTAGGAATGTGTCCCAATCCTGTGTGAGGCAATAAACATCAAAATGTTTATCAATGTGTAACTTTCTGACTCTTGGAATTTCTCCCCTGGCATCCCCACCAATGCCATCAATCAGTAAAGTAGCCTAGGCAGATTGGGGGAAAAAAAGAGATAGAAAGTGTGACACTGTAAAAAAGAAACTATTTCTTCTTATCCAGACATCATTTTGATATTTTCATTTGCAGCCAGGTGGGAACAGACTGAATGTTGGTGGGCGAGATCCAAAGAAAAACAAAGCCCAGGCTTGACTTCTCCATGAAGAGGCTCTTTCATTAGAATGCAAAGAGTTTGGCCTCAAATAAAAGTCTTTTCACCAAATACAGGGTTCAGTCTTTGTACAATCCTAAATGCACTACTTGAGCATTGAAAACAGCAAGAAAAGATGTGTTCAAATGACTTACTGACTTAAAAAAATAAAGAACAAAAGTTTGTGTTTTCATACTCGAGTTGACACATACTGTATCTAATAGGATTCACAAACACAGTTCAATGATGCAGTTCAGATCATCTAATTCATTTTTCTGTTCTTCAGTAAATACCTTTGATCTCTCATTTATACAACTAAACAACATCTTCTTTTTTCTACAATGCGTCAAGTGAGTTCCAACATACTAGGCTTGATTGATTGTTTTTATATCCGTTTGCTGGCTCAGGAGGAAAAAAGCTGATAGCTTTCATGCTATTAAAGCTTGGCTTTCCATCACAATGACATGTTTTTAATTACATCCCCATTACTGCTGGCTATAACATACAAATGCATAAAACACACTATGAATAATGTGAAAAAGTACAGATGATCTTTTAATGCATGACTCCGAATGCATGTGCCATATTAAGTGAACACACAGAAATAGAAAGAAATATAGTTGCATTATTATAGACACATATCCACATTATTCCTTTTAAGGAAACAGGAAAAGATTACCTATACATTTTGAGCAGAATATTTTTATTAAAGTTTCCAGTAACAAGGAAGGAAGGAAAATCTGGGCATGCTAAGAAAACATATTGTGATTAAGAAGCTATTCCAAAGATCTTCATAGATTAAATCAAACCTAACCCTCTTTTGGACTTGCTCTGAAAAACAGTAATAATACGGACTTTGTCTTTCTAACAATTTACATTCAACTAAATGTTCTCCTTTTTACCTCTGAGCTGTGGTGGACATGTACCAGCTAGCCCTCATGTCATAAGAGCAGAAATGTTTTGTTTTGACTGAAAGCACAAGAAATGTTTGGGACAACACAAAGACATCCTATCCGGTTTTGACAGTCGACATTTCCGGAACATTACCCGATATCCGAATGTAGCCTGGCCATAAAGGAAGCGATATGTTTGAAAAGATAACACTAGTAAAAGAGCAGATGGACTTCACTGGAAATGTCCCACAATGCCAATCTGAAAGTGGCTTTAGTCTAAAAGTTCTGCTAATATGCAGAATAATTCTTGCAAACTAATCACAGGTAACTGAGATATGTGAAAGAATAATGTGTTTGCATTCCTTTTTGGTTTGGAGTCTTTGTGCATGAAGCTAATGAATGGAACATCGTTGTGAATCTTCACTGTAAAGCTTTTGTTCAGTTGCATCAAAGCAGAAAATTCATAGGAGTGACCTATTGCAAAGTACAGCTGCAAAAAATGTTATTATGTTTGCATGCTTCTCTCTTCAGTCTTTTATACCTTTAATTTGACTTATCCTCACCACACTGTAAAATGCTCAGACACACTGCCAGTCAGGCAGGATTCTGGGTGTAACACTGACTTAAATATGACCTCACCTCTTAGGGTTAACCAGTGTCATCTAATGATCTTAGATGCAGTCCCCTCGAGTGAATTACCTCAAACATGACTTTTCCTTGACCCACATTTTTCCTCTGTGGGGAAAGTAGAGCCTACTATTAAGGGAGGAAGTGACTCTGAAAAAATAGGAGCCTATACAGTGCAGCCATTGTGCTTTGTTCACACGTTAGAGGCTGGACTAATCATGCTGTTAAACATTAACCTTTACCCTGCCAAAGCAAAACTGGAAGTATATGTGCACATGATGGCAGTAGTGCACACGAAACCGCTACTAATGCTGGTGGTAAACACGTTAACAGCTGAAAAATCACTTTCAATTGTACATACATTGTTTGTAGTTTCTTGCTTTTAAATTAAAAGCTAAAACAGGTTTAATCAACGAGGAACTAAAAATACCTGAACTGCTGAAATCAAGCAAACTAAGGAAAATAACATTAATTCTCGTTCCAATTTAATCCAATGAATGAATCACGGTAATTACATTAGTTTGCAGCCTTGGCTTGTCTTGTGCATATGAATCAAATATAGAAGCAGACATAACTTAGACTCCCTTTTACAACACCAAATACAAATCTGAAATAAATCATCCCTCAAAATGACTGAGATGTGAGTTCACGCCAGCTACTGTATCTAATCAGTTCATGTTGGCACAGGTGGCAAAAGTGTTAATTTTGCAGATTGTGAACAAAAGATGATCCACAGTTTATTCCCTCAGCAGCTACATGCGTCAAAGGTAACCATTCACGACAGCTATTTCCTGTTTAGTAATCGGCAGCCGGGTCAGCGTGACACTAAACCCAAATTGCTTTAATTTCAACTGTGTTACCAACTAATCAAAATGAATGAGAGCACCTGAGCAGTCCCAGAGCTGGTGCAGCTTTGGTTGGTGTCATGCAGTGATCCACAAAAGCTCTCTGATGTTTACCGTTTATGGCTGATTTACAGCAACACCTAGAAGAGTAGTGGCAGTCAGAACCCATCGCAGTCTACTGATGAGTACCTGCCTGTTCCCATATTGCCTAGTTCAGCCACAAATAAACGTCACTCTTTAAATGATAATCACCACTCATCCTTCTACATTGTGTAAGAAGTTACCTGGACCATTGATGAGCACATTTGCAACCAGATTGTGGTTGGGATCCAGGACAAAAAGGCTCTCACGCAAGTGACAACTAGTTGTATCTCACTTTGGCCCCTCACAAATCTGAGGAGGTCACAGCACAAGTAGGTTTGCAAGGCGACAAAGCGTAAACAGAAGAAGAAGTGTGGCACAAGAATAAGAACATGTGCTGGAAACCACAAGGCAAGTTAATCATGAGGAGAAAATAGGAAGAGGCTGAGAAAAAGTGTGAATCACAGGGGAGATGAAAAGTGCCCAGCTTCAAACACTACATGCCAGAACTGTCACAAGATGGGGCACTGAGCCAGGGTGTGCTGTAGAATAAGGTCAGTTAATGAAGCCCCAGAAACTCAGAAAGGTAAGCAGACTGTTTACTTTCTTGGCTCAGTGTGCAATGCAAAAGAAAAAACACTGAAGCACGGACTGTGATGTGAAGCTGATTCTCTCCTGGTCTAATTAAAAACTGACACAGGAGCTGATGTCAATGTCATGAATGGAGACGCATTCAACACTCTCAACCAGGGAAAAGTGTTACAGCCATCTGATCTTCCTCTAGACAGCCTAGAGGGAGAGCTATGGTGCCTTGGCTGCTTCAGTGTGATTGTAGGCTACAAGGGCAATGATTTTATGTACCAAAATGTATGTAGTATGTGGGCACAAGGTTAATAATCTTCTCAGAACTGTTGGTGGAAATTAATCTTGTGAGAAGAGATGGGAGCTTAACCAAAACAGATGAACAGCAGGAAAGAAAACCAACCAATGGGGATCATGGCTCTCCAAGACTGACAGAGGTAAAATCAACATTAGAGAGGATGCGGTGCCATATGCTGAACATACTGCTCTGTCATGCTATGACTTGGAAAACCCGAACTGTAGAGGATGGAGCAGAATGGTATCATTGAACGTGTGACACTGGCAGTGAAACCGTGCACTCCCATGGTCCCGGGCCTGAAGAAGCAAACAGACAGGGTCTACATCTGTGTCGATTTGACGACACAATTCAGTGAAGAGAGAGAGCTACACCATGCCAACCTCCGATGAGATAACTTCTGAACTGAATGGTGCCACAGTGTTTTTGTCTCTTGTTTCTGCAACCAGACAGTCATAAGCTAACAGCGATCACAATATCCTTTTTTAGCCACTATTTTAAGAAGTAACTATCGGCATCATAATCAAGAGTCTTCCAATGCAAAATGCTGGAAACTCTGGAAGGCTTGGAGGTTTGGACCACATTTTGGTGAACAACACAATGCTCGTCTGGACAAGTGTTGCAAAGTTCCTTTTTAAGTACTTTAGCAGACACATCAGTTGTACAAATAGAGAGAAAATGTGATAGTCAATTAAATGTTTAGTGTTCTTCAGTAAATGGGAAGAGCATCTTGAAAAAAAGGGGAGATGTAATGTAGTTATGCACTAAAGCACTGGGATACTTACTGTTTACGACTGCACGCCTACAGTACCTACAGTACCGGAGGATACACAGTTAGAGGCCGGTGCAGTATGTTGATGAGTCTACACGCCTGTCCATGCATTACCTTGTTCAGCTGCAAATAAAAGATCTTTCTTTAGTCTATAATCACCACTCATTATATAGTCAATCGATAAAACTGTACCTCACAAAGATTTTCTGTCTTTTACAGTGCATGTTTCAGCTTCGATGCAATCACTTCAGCATCTGCAGCTTATTAAAGCCATGCAGCGGTTACTACAGGTGCAGTAAATTTCCAACCATGCTTGGGTTATTTATTGCCTTTGGGTTTACAGTGGGTCAGGCCAAAAAGGAGCAGAAACACACCATGGGAACCTTTTATACCATTAAATGAAATAATTTGGCTGTATGGGACCCTTCTGTAGCTATTTGATCTGCCAGATGCATATTTTTGTTCTCTGAAGCGGAGATGGATTGTAACATGTTTGACTCTCACAACACCTAAGTGTGAAAAGGGAGGTAAACTCCTTAGTATATACTATATGTTTGTTTTAAGGACTTTCCTTTATTAGAATCAGTGAATAAGTTACTGGATTTGATAGTAATATACTGTGTCAGTTAATGATAGCTTAATTTGTGTATCGTCATTATGGAAAACACTATTCTGATGGAATGTATTGATAAGATGACCTACTGTAGTCAGTGGTATGTGGAAGTTCCAAGTTAATCTATACTGTGCAAAGTATTTCTGTCGATTTGCATTTCTATAGTTCTTTTTTTCTTTATTTTATTCAAAATGACATTTTTGTAAATTTTTTTCTTTAATTCTTTGCCAGATGTACTATGATAAATGTCAAATAGGTCATGGCAGCTATGGCAGCTCAGCTATTACAATGCAGTCAGGACTATAATCTCCACTCAAGATAGAAACACTAGACATGCAATAAAAACCGCAATGGCTCCACAACACAACATACATCCATAGCAAAGACTCCAAACATACTATTGGTGTTTCTTTTCTACAAAAAGTTGTTTGACTTCTCTATTGTCCGATCATTTTAAGCTGACAGATGTACAACTAAGAAAAAATTTATTTTTACACCAACCCCGGAAAAATGAAAAAGATTTGTTTAATTTACCAATTAAACAAAGAAATTACTGAGACTATTAGAGAAATACTTTTAAAATACATCCCACCAATAGATTTGTTTAACTGAGTCCAACTGTCTGTCTTGGACAGTTAAAGGGGCTAAAAGCGAAATTCATTGTTTTCACTCTGAATGAATTAAAAAATCTTTTTGTGAAGAACCGGGTGTGTATTTTCATCTGGAGTATAGCGCGACGTCACACAGCGCCTCTGTGTGTTGATCTCCAGCTCTGTGTTTACTAGCCGGC